>SMSR01011834.1:17199-53501 GCA_019453355.1 Ceratina japonica | reverse complement strand
TGTTTGACTGCCAAGTTCTTGTATTTCTTTTAGACGTTTATGTACAATCGTAAAAGGTCTTCAACCAACTGTATCATGTTTAACACATTACTGGATTATCAAATATTTGGTACGATAGACAGGCAAGGATTTATTCCATTCTTAAGAAAAAAGAAAAAGACAAATAATAATAAAGGGAGAAGGACTGACAGTGAGATGTTCTATGTCGTTAAACTAGAACCGAAGGCTGATCTCCTTGAATTTTTTGATGGGAAGGACAGTCTATTATACTTCTGGCATTTTGTGCGACATCATTTTTATAAACCATCGTTAAGAGTAATTCCTGCGTTAGAGTAAGTATTAATGGTATAGAAAAAAATACTTTCTTTGTTACTAATTGAGAATTTTTACAGGAAAATAATACCAGACTGTGGCGTACGATTGATAGAAAAGAATTATAATATATTTACTGAATTCGGCCACTTAAGCCCTAGTCAAGCCTGTGACCTCTTTCTAGAGTTCAAATCTTGGCCTGAGTTTAAAGAAAGTTCATTCCTATTAAGCGCGAACGAGATCAAAAAAACGTATGACCCTTACATGGAGGAATGCGAATGAATACTGATGTATTACAAATCTGCTACATTGTTAGTAAATCTGTATATGTTCATCAAATGTATCTAAGATCGTCAATCAAATTAAACAGTTTCCTTATGTAACTATATATTAAATTTAAGTAGTGGGAGTAAAAAGTTCAATTAACAGAGAGAATGCTCCACCATGATTGGCTATTAATCGTGATTCTCTTATTCTATCTGAGTATAGTTGACCTTGAGAGCTGAGGGTCACGTCAGGTCACAAAGAAACATGGTGAAGCATCTATACACTGTCATCAGTATCTTTAGTTACTCAGACCAATTAAGAAGCTCCTTGATGATGTAAGTGAGTGCTAACAACAAACCGAGGTTTCTGTAATCTACTGTTGAACATTTGTAGAAAATCGGATATTTCTAACAATTTCATTTGAAGACCGTCGTACAACAAAAATGAAGTGGATAATTTTCGGTATCGCATTAACAATATATAATTGTGTAGGTCAGGATATTCTATTTCCTGGCGACAAAAAGATACCTGTGATTACTGCGACGTCAACGGTAATTATATTCTAGTGAATACGCAAAGTAATATGAAGGAGCAACGTGTCTAATAAAAATGACAAATTTATTGATCATTGTTTTAGACGATGAAACCAAAGATAACAAACGTCAAACCTCAAGAGTGTTCTGATAACATGAATATGCAACCTTATGGAAATGCAACTGACAATATATGCGATTGTAGAACGAATTATCTTTACCTGCCAGCAAACGATACCTGCTATGCAGCTTATCGCCAAGGACCTTGTAAAGAAGGAGAATACTTCGTACTTTCTAAAGACGAGCTTCTAGCGAAATGTGAGAAAAACCCTTGCTTGAAAGACGGTTTGGTAATGTACAACGACGGCTGCTATGTTTTAAATAAAACGGGGCCACCTTGCAACACCACGGAAACTTTGGCCTATAATGAAACTACACTCGAAATTGATTGCTCGGACACGAACGTCGTACAGTTCGTGTTAATCGAAGTGCCCCAAAGAAAATGCCCTGCGGGAAGTCGTCGAAATGCTCTTGGAATATGTAAAGAAAAAATTTGNAAATGCAACTGACAATATATGCGATTGTAGAACGAATTATCTTTACCTGCCAGCAAACGATACCTGCTATGCAGCTTATCGCCAAGGACCTTGTAAAGAAGGAGAATACTTCGTACTTTCTAAAGACGAGCTTCTAGCGAAATGTGAGAAAAACCCTTGCTTGAAAGACGGTTTGGTAATGTACAACGACGGCTGCTATGTTTTAAATAAAACGGGGCCACCTTGCAACACCACGGAAACTTTGGCCTATAATGAAACTACACTCGAAATTGATTGCTCGGACACGAACGTCGTACAGTTCGTGTTAATCGAAGTGCCCCAAAGAAAATGCCCTGCGGGAAGTCGTCGAAATGCTCTTGGAATATGTAAAGAAAAAATTTGAACGTACAGATGGGTCATTGGATTCTGGAGTCGTTTCGCACACATTAAATATTTTCTCTCTCTATTTCTAATACTTTCCACGCGTCACTATTAGTTGGACGTATTTTTTATGTGTGCGTATGAAGTGGATCTGGAATTCCTTGAGTCACCCGTATACTTCCTCATGTAAACGAATTATGTTTGTATAAGAAGGCATTTAGATTTCTTCTTACATGGAACGCCGGTTTCAATGTTTTATCGATATATTACGAGAATATAACATATCATTATAAAATATATTTGTTACTATGCTTAAGAATACTTCTTGCAACACTAAAGTATTAAATTACAAACTTATCATACCTATAAAAGAATGACACCTGCGGTTTATATCTCAAATTATTATTATACGATTTTCCACGTTGTATGTACAAAATATGGAACGCAGGAATAAAATATAATTTGTTTAACAATCATTAATGTCGTCTAAGTTAAGCGATATTAAGAATAATCAGAAATTATTATTATTATACAACGAACTTGAACTAGTACGAGAACTACAAGTTATAACATAATACAGTCTTGATATGTATAAAGACAAAACGTGTTGACATATTGTAACTACTTTTGTCATGAATACAATCATTTATCATCTTAATAACTTAGGGAGTTATATTATACAATTATAGAGAGTGTGCGTTTAAAAAACTGTCGTATGATACAAATATCTCTTCCCAACGAGCAGAACAATCGGGGATATAAAGAATGCCATTTTAAGATATTTCCTGTACCTCATTACTCCTGGCAGCTTCTATTAATCTCTGCCTTTCCCTGTACATAGAAACCTTCATGTTCTCTAACTGATGGTACCTCAACAGCTTCAACACAGCAAATACTGAGAGGCCGACCCAAATAGACAAACTGGACCAAGTACCGAATTGAGCAGCACCCAGTTCGATATGAAATCCAGACGTGTCTATACCATCAGCTTTATCGATATCATTTCCAGCCGCCAACTCACAAGAGGGGAATCGTTTCGTCATGCACTGGCACCAAGTCATAAATCCAAGGGTGATAATAATAGCTGCGATTAACGTGATCATTGTTATAAATATTGAACTGACAACGTCTACGAATGCCGATAAAAAGGAACTGTCCTCCCCGCGGTACATGTATAGAGAAAGTCTATAGATCTGTATAGCAGACACTAACAGCAACAGTAAGCCAACAAATATAGTGTAATTACAATAAGCTTGGGAAGCCCAGTTTACTACAATCTGACCGTCCGACTCTTGCCACTTTCCTGTCGAGAACAACAGACAGTGTCCTCTGCGAACAAACATTAAGAACACTCCGTTACGTACACGTTCTGCTTCCATTTGCATCTGAATATATATTTCGTTTTGAAAATGACAGCTACCTAAATTCGTCCTGATGCAAGCTCATGGGTATGATGATACAAAGTGACAAGACGAGAGCCACGACGTAGCCGGAAATTTGGCTCAGAAGTAAGATGTTGGTTAGTGCCATTTTTCGAACGGATAATAATTTCCACGGTAGACTTCAGAAAACCGGATAGAATCCTTAATTTCTAAGTAGTTAAGTAGTGAACAATTCTTCCGTGACAAATCTGACAGATCGGCTACGCATTTCAACTTCTTGAATGAACAGAACCTATCTTGAACGTAGCAGCAGAAACTACCCACTGACAAGCAGGCTGACATTGAGTTGGCATCGCTGGCATGCTTTTGTATCTCAGTTCACGCCTTCCTTGCTACGCATGTGCGGAAACATCTGTCTTGAATCGCATCACTGACTCACGCCGTTCATGTTTATTTATTTATTATAACGACGTGAACAAAGATGAAAGGAGCAACGGAGTCGAAAAAACTGCGCGAAAGTTGGACAACAATTTTAATAGTGTTCAAAGAACGACACCGTGCTGAGAAAAAATATAAAACATTATAATAAAGAATGAATTATTCATAAAATTGTCATTTCTTCCTCTGATCTATATATTTTTCCTGTCATATTTCTTAAAATGCTTCTTCAACAGAATTAACTTATACAAAAGCTTGACATTTCAATTTGTACGTTTCATNGTAGACTTCAGAAAACCGGATAGAATCCTTAATTTCTAAGTAGTTAAGTAGTGAACAATTCTTCCGTGACAAATCTGACAGATCGGCTACGCATTTCAACTTCTTGAATGAACAGAACCTATCTTGAACGTAGCAGCAGAAACTACCCACTGACAAGCAGGCTGACATTGAGTTGGCATCGCTGGCATGCTTTTGTATCTCAGTTCACGCCTTCCTTGCTACGCATGTGCGGAAACATCTGTCTTGAATCGCATCACTGACTCACGCCGTTCATGTTTATTTATTTATTATAACGACGTGAACAAAGATGAAAGGAGCAACGGAGTCGAAAAAACTGCGCGAAAGTTGGACAACAATTTTAATAGTGTTCAAAGAACGACACCGTGCTGAGAAAAAATATAAAACATTATAATAAAGAATGGATTATTCATAAAATTGTCATTTCTTCCTCTGATCTATATATATTTTTCCTGTCATATTTCTTAAAATGCTTCTTCAACAGAATTAACTTATACAAAAGCTTGACATTTCAATTTGTACGTTTCATCCGAGCATTTGTTAATTATATTGCAAATGAAAAACTGATATAGCAATAATATATATAATCTTCGTTGATAAACTTGAAGAGGCATGAAAAATTTAGCGCGATGGGATTTAAATTTAAATATTATTGACAGAAAACGTAGGATTCGAAGCTCTGTCGATGATTGTAGAAAATTGTAATAAGATTATTGATAAACGTAAGTGTCGACGCCTCATGCCTTCTCTCCCTCCCCCAATAATCAGCTGATTCCGTCAATGAGACACCAGTGCCTCGGTTGACACTACGATAGTCAAGATTGTGTGCGTGCGTGTGCGTGTGTAGTGCATCCGAAGGAAAACATTACGCAGCTAGAACCCCGTTACATCCGAATCATCGTATTATGTTGAAGATCATTGCACTAAAGTGGACACGTGTTGGAACGATGGAATTCACGTGGATTAATCGTTTCTCCATCACTGTGCTCGAATAACAGGCCTAACGTAAAAGTGTTACAAAGGAAATCCCATGCCTTTCATAGATTAGATTCTCAAACGTGGGTAGAAAATGTCTTGGTTGGGATGCCTCCAATTTCCCCATGGGATCAAGAAACGGGCTTGCAGATATCTGTTAGAACGATATCTCGGCCAATTTTTGGAGGAGAAATTGACGCTAGATCAGCTCACAGTAGACCTTTACAATGGTACTGGTCGTGTAACCAATGTCAGCCTTGATGTACAGGTACAGTCGTTTTCTTTGTTTCAAATCTCTTTGTTACCTCTCCTCCAGCAGCCATAGAGACGCAGCAGTTATTCCTGATTATTTTCCGCGTCCATTCACCGTGTTAGATAAATGCTGAAGTAAAGAAAGAGAATGTGCATGTATCGATTTGATTTTCAACAGGCGCTCAATGAAATGGGAGAGCAACAACATCTCCCGTTGGAATTTGTCGACGGTTTTATATCAGAAATGTCTATTAGTATACCATGGTCGGGTTTGCTCAGTGAAGCCAGTTTCGTTGAAATAACTGGTTTAAAATTGACGGTTCAACCGAGGCAAAGAGCAGAGAGCGGGACTTCCATGTTTGAATCCATGTGGAGCTCAATGACGTCCAGCATGCAGCTTGCACAAGAATGTTTACAAGAAGATGCGAAAAATGCTGGAAATTCTCAGCCATTAGAAGGGGTTGAACTATTTGCACAAACTATAGATTCGAGTAAGGTTTTATAACAAGTGATTCATTTTTCGATGATCCATCTAAACTGGCGATTTCTTTGTTTTAGTTTTATGTAGGGTGAAAGCAAGATTTTTACACACTGTAATACGTTTGGAACATGTGCCACTGGACTCTTCGACGGGCGTTGCAATAGAAATGTATATAGAGATGCTTGAATATTCAGACGAAGCAGGCTTGGATCCAAGCAAAACTTCGTTAGATCCTAGTCAGTCAACGAAGGGATATGTCGTGTCCGCGTTCACAACAAAGAACTTCACTTTAGAAGGGGTAACCTTCCACACAGACGAATTTCCTTCGCGTGCAAGAACTTTCTCTAGAAGTATCATAACGACGAGCAGGGGCTCCACGCCAGATTCAAAAGTAAATATCTTTTTTTCTCTATAGATTTAGCAAGAAGGATATTTGAGAAAAATGTTGTTCTTCACAGAATTCAGATGGCCAATTCTCTTCTGCACAAATATCACCAAATCAAAGTACTGAAACTCCTCCAGAGCAGAATCTTATTGACAATTTAAGTGAATCGAATCCTATATTGTTTGCTAAGCTGGCTGGCAGGCAGAGCATAAAATTGAAATTGAAGCAAGGGGAAGGTGTGACAGGGCCAAAGGTAAAATTTTGTTTTATATAGATTTCGGCTAATTGTAACACGAAGTAAAAGAGAACTAATTACTCTAGGTAGAATTAACACTGGCACTGGGATCGTTTACTTCGTATTTAAGTCCGCGACAGGTGCACGTGTTGTTGGAATTAGGGCATGGACTCGCGTCCCCTGATTTAGAAGATGTCAGCAATGTTGTCCCGAGACATTGCGCCGAGAAACCGATGGCCGGGAGCGATTTTAATAGAGTTGAAAAGGAACTCATTCACCAAATACATCCGAATCAAGGATTACGTTCTATGGTAACAAATATTACCATGGACAAACATGGCGTGACATAATTCTAGAATTAATTTGCATAAAAAATTACAGGATCTGAGGCATACGCAAGGATGGTCGACGGCATCCTTGGACGAGTCGGATAACGAAGATGAATTTTTGCCAATGAGATTGCAAGGCTCTTCCTCGCCGATGACCGATTCATTTGCGAGCAACAATGTTAGCATGGACGGGAGTACATTGTCCAATAGTATTAATTTAAGGACTTCAACAACAAATTTACCAAAGCAACAGAAGCATAAGCATGGGGCGGACAGTGTCTCCGTAGAAACGTCTCAATTCACAATCAAGGTTGCTTCCATAGCAATAATCCTGCTGCATGAGGATATATTAACGACGTGTGTAGGGGGAGGTGGTTTTACGAGTAGTACTATTAAAGAGATGCACGTATCGGTGGAAAAATTTTTCTCGAAATTAGGAAATCTCACAGTCGATGGATATGGAAACAAGGTTTTTGATAAAGCGTCGAAAATACTGTTGAACGCTTGCGACTCGAGTCATATCAGGTATGAACGGTAGACAGTATGTTAAGAGATACGAAAGGTTTAATCAATGTTCTCCGATTTTATAGATTGCTTGGTGCACCACTAGTGATCGAAGGACGAGAAAAGAACACTGCACTGTCTTCTACAGTGTCTGGAACGTTAACTCTAGCTAGTTTGGAAATCATAGAATGCTTAGCCGAATCGACTAAGTCTACTGAGAATAAGCCACCACCATTGAAGGAAATCGTGGAGCTGTTCACTTTCTCAAATAAAAGCTCGGCTAATCTCGGTTTTATCAATAAAACGGACTTTAACATGAAATTTAAACACGTGGAGGACATTCCGAATTCTCGGCATGCTCAATTAATGAAAAGTACACATCCGTCTACAGAAATAGAGTAAGTTTACCCACGTAAATGCGCGCCTATTGCGCATCGGTGAAGTGCGAATTAATTAATTATATTTGATCTTTTCATTAGCATTGAACTGGAGCCGTGTAACATCGAAATCGATATAACAATTGTAGATAGAATATCTGCTCTGCTTAACCCGCAGCCCATTTGCGTTTGTAATCCCGTATCTAATAATAGAAGTACCGTAAGTTATCACTTTTCTTATATAAGCACTCGCAAAACTACAAAGTTGCCACTGTGTTCCCTCATTACGTAACTTTCAGAATCAGCAAACTCTATTTTACCAGGCTGTGGAAAGTCCCGCTTTGTCAGATTTCGCTGCTGTTGTAAACACTTTCTTCTCGAATTGTACAATAAAATTAAGGTAATCAACACATGCGGAAACAACGGGTGCTGTATCGAAATCGTAAAATACTTAACGAGCAACAATTTAAAAATAGGTTTCCAATACCAGATTTAAGACCTTTCAACTGTATGAATCGGACGCATTGGTGGAAGAGGTCGGTGAGAACGGATTACATGATCTTGAATCTGCAGAATGCACAAATCCATTCGACCATAAAGAATCACCCTCACTCCGTGACGAAGCACGAGATCCAGTTCCAAGAGCTGCTGTTCTCGTACGCGGATACTGAAACGGACATTCCGTTAAACATTGGGAGTGTCACGATTGACGAGGAAAAGAACGCTTCGTGTCAGCAAGATAACGAGGTGTTCGGTTTGGCTAGCGTCGTTATCACGATTTACCCGCAACATTTAAGCGGTCAGCTGGAAGAGAGTTCCGAGGGAGAACCGGATTCCAGTTTCGACGATACTTTGGAAAATGCCCCTAAGCATCAACCGTCTCCGTTCAGCTCGAAGCGGGTTGTTCACGAATCCGACACGCCTCATTCTAAACCTCATACGCAAGGCGACAAGGATGATCTCGAGCAAAGGTTTGTTCCAAGGTTCCTGATATTTCCGTTAATAGGAAATGTAATCTCGGGATTTTCTCAACAGAGAGGGTGAAGAGCTGATCATACCTGGAAGCCGAGAGGAGATGACGGAGTTCATGGACGGAGGCATTCGCAGTTCCAGAATACAATTGGAAATGAACTTTCCTTGTGTATCCGTCCAAATACCATCGAAACATGTGTACGAGGTGTTGTACAATAGATTCAATACAGATCTGTTTTTATGGAAACCGTCGTCTCTGAATCCGAACTACGCGGCTCACATGGAGGATTTCAGAAGTCACGATGTAACATCTCCTTTGCTTCCGTAAGCATTGTTTCTATATAATTCGATTCACAGTGAAGTCTACATTCGTGCACATTTCAATGTCGAGGAACTTTTTTAATATTAAATTGAACGAACTTATTTGGCAACCCAATACGTTCATATAACATCCTTAGATCTACGAAAAACATGTTTCATATTCTTAGAGAGTCGAATACAAATTCTAACTTTCATCTTTATAAATCCGACGTATAGCAACTCTATAATTTTTTGTTACTAATCTTTATAATATCTAAACAAAAATGAACTCGTCAAGTCAAATATTTAAAAAATTATGCAATTTTGAAATGTGTACGAATATTTAGGAACTTCACTGTATGTGAATGATTCATTACAAGGACGAGGCATTTATTTTAGATTTAGCTCGTGCAAGAACAGGACGGAGTACGACACGGAATCAGATTCGGAGGAGGAGGATGGTATATTTCGTTCGGCGGCCGACAAAAGTTACAGGCAGCATCAGATCAAACCGTCTAGGAACGGCCAGAGCAACCTAGCACTAATTTTGAGTATAGATCAAGGTCTGCTCTGTATGTACAGTCCCGTCCGCGACTCGATGCGCAACGTGATACCCGGACAGCAAGGCGAGTTGATAATCAGGCTACAAGACGCGACGATATTTTCGGTGACTGCGTACAACGGGAATTCGAATCTTGGCTACGTCTGCGCCATGATAAAACAACTGTCCGTGGATCATTACGGATTAATGACGACTCCTTCGCAGCCACCATCGCTGAGACCTATTAATAGCCCCACGCCGCGATGTTATCAAAGGGTTATATATAAAAATGAATCGAGCACGGACGCGTTGGGGCTAACTAACAATAATAAGGACATGTTGATGCTCGCTATCCGGATACAGTCCACTCATCAAACTCATCGTATCAAAGTTTGTTTCGCGTTGTTTACATCCCTAAATGGAGGAGATTAGTCTTGATTGTAACTTGTTTCGGAATAGACTTTCAGAGTAGCAGTGGGCATAACGAACGCGACGTTGAGACACAGAATGTGTGTTACTGGTACATCGTGGTTCTCGCAATTGACGGACTGTTTAGACGTGATCGATCACCCCGTTGCCGGATATTGCCCGCCGGGAATATTAACAGAGTTGCACTTGCACCTCTGGGATTGCATGATCGATTACAGGTTCTTATTTGAATAGATTTAAACCGGAAATATAGACTTTCCTCTAATGAAAATTATTTGATTACAGACCGATTCATTTGCCGCTAAGATCGGCGGTGACTCTTGGGAATTTCAGCGTGTCCAGCAACATCACGGCGCATACGAACACTTCGACTTTGCGTTTCATAGCAGAAGATATCGCGTTGTTCATATCGAATAAATTAGGGAAGACCGTCGATTTAAAGAAAGATTATATATGCGTAATGGACGTCGGCCTGTTTGAGCTATCGTTGAAGCTGAACGAGAAGATGTACGGCGGTTCGCCGCGAGTCGATTTGCGGGCAAGCAACAACGTGTTGCATGTGAGAACTTGTTCAGACTCCGGGCGTGCACTTATACAGTTGTTGACTTACTTCGCGAACGACGGGGACTTGTTGCCAGCCACGGAAGTGAACGACAGTAGCACCAAGGTGTCCAGCTCTGGCGACGAGGAAAGTCTTCTCGGATACGAGTGTATTAACACTCTGACCAAGAGCCAAGTCGAGCGCGTAAACGACTTGATGAAAGAAGCAATGGAAGAGACAGTAAAAGGTAAGACTTAGATAATGGAGAGAATCGAACTTTTGAACAGACGAGAAATCGTGTTGCAGGACCGTCGAGTGTCGACACTAGCACGGTGGTACCCGAGAATTCGATGGAAGTGTTCTTCTTCCCGGACGAGTCTCATCCTCCTTCGCAAACAGTACCTGAGATGTATAAATGTCCCGAGCAATACGCGAGCGCGGAATGTAACGTAGAGCCCGAGGATCCGAACGAAGATTTTTGTATATTAGGCGAGGAGGCTGGAACAGGGATCATGCCTAGGCACGGTGTTCCCGAAATTCGTTGGCTGTGTCAAGAATCCTTAAGAATAGTAGATAATCACTTTGCTGTACCGCTTGGGAAAACCGATCAGCTCAAAGCGCCGAGGCACTTCCCGCCTCCAATTTTAAGATACACTCTCTGCGAGATGACTTTGGTATGGCACATGTACGGAGGGAAAGACTTTGAAAGTCCGCTAACAGTTAAGAAGCACGTCGTGATTAAGGATGACATGCTTCGTCCTAACACAGCGCCTCTGGACAAGTACGTATCAATTTCTAAGTGAACGCAAGAAAAGAATAAATGTATTTATCGTTCTTTCTTCACAGAAATAGATCTCTATGGAGCGACGAAGTGACGTTCAAATCGGGTCCGAACGAGATTCACTTTGGGAGCGCGCCAAATTCGCCTCGTAAAATCTGTAAGGAGACGACCGACTGGCAAGCGATGGGAGGACCTGGTCGTTGCCACACCGTCCTGATGGAGCTTCAGTTGAACAAAGTGCGTTTCCAGCACGAGGTCTATCCGGAAAATACAACGGAAGCGGCGAGACAGATACTATTGATAGACGAGATCGAGATTCGCGACAGACTAGCATCCTCGCATATCAATAAGTTCTTGTACCAATACAGCAGCGAAGCGAGACCTAGGCAGTCCCACGCTAACATGTTCTCGATGAAAGCGGTCCATGTCAGGCCGGACCCGAGACTGAGTGCTCAAGAGTGTTGTTTAAAGCTCAGCCTACTACCGTTGCGTTTAAATATCGATCAAGACAGCCTATTGTTCTTGATAGAATTCTTCAACGAATTGGGTGGTGGTTTGAAGCAGACTCAAGAGAACGTTAGTACGGCCAATAACCCGCAATCTTCCCCGGTATCCAAGCAAGGCACGCCGATCCATCAGCCACCGGTCATGAGTGTAAACGATACCGTGCCTAACATTAACACGCCAATGGACATGTCCCAACAAGACGCGATAGATCCACATTTATTAATTATGTTAGAAGATGAATTGATGATCAAAGAAAATAAAGTGCAGGTGAAACCGGCGCAAGAAGTGCAAGAGGATGGCCAGCCCATCTATTTTAGGTAAGATGTAAAACAAGAATTATCGAATTAAGAAATTAAAAAAATAGTTGTATTAAAATTCTAATTGTTTGTTCCAGAAGTGTAATATTTTCACCTGAAGTCTTTGTCCGATTGGACTATCATGGCAAACGCGTAGACCTAACGCACGGGCCGTTAGCAGGCCTTCTGATGGGACTTGCGCAATTGAATCGATCAGAGTTAAGACTTAAAAGATTGACTCATCGGCATGGACTTTTAGGTTTTGACAAGTTAATAACGTTTTTACTATCCGAATGGTTGCAAGACATAAAGAAAAATCAGCTTCCGAGTCTGCTTGGCGGCGTGGGCCCTATATACTCGTTAGTACAGTTGTGTAAGTATACGTTTGGATCGCCCTGTTTTCAAAACAGCAAGCAAGATACCGAGACTCACTTTGATTGATTACAGTTCAAGGGATAAGAGACTTGTTTTGGTTGCCTATCGAACAATACCAGAAGGATGGTAGAATCATCAGAGGATTGCAGCGCGGTGCAAATAGTTTTACAACTTCCACCGCAATGGCGGCGTTGGAATTAACTTCGAAACTGATATATGCCATACAAAGTACTGCCGAGACGGCTTACGATATGGTCAGCCCCGGTCCCAGCGTTAGGCATAAGCGCAGAGGACAGAAGGGACGTCGGAAAAGGTATAGCCAACCGTCGGATATTCGAGAAGGAATGGCCAACGCTTATATGCTAGTGAAGGAGGTGAGAATTTCAATTTTTTAATTTGTTTCTTTTTATTAACACGTTGGATCCATGTTCCAGGGTCTGGAGGAGACGGCGAATCAGCTAGTTCGCGTGGCCAGCGAGGAACACGAACAAAAAGGAGTCTCTGGTGCTGTGGGAGGTGTTTTACGACAGATACCTCCAACGGTCGTGAAGCCAATAATTCTGGCTACCGAAGCGACCAGCAACGTTTTAGGTGGTATGCAGTCGCAATTAGTACCCGATGCCAGGCGCGAGGCAGCTCAAAAATGGCGACAAGATTCGGATGACGTGAACTAAAGTTTTCTAGCTATCGTACAAGTGTACCATATTTTATGAACCATGACGTGATTATTGCGGAAGGCGGAATGTGTATGAACTAACTTACTTTCGGAATGAGAGACGCGTGAAAGTCAATCGGCTCTACGATGCGTGAATTTTACGAGAATTTCTTACAATTAGACCTAATCGCATAAATTCTACGGGAGAACTCGATGCCATCTCTAAACGATTTAACATATTCGTGCAACTAACTATATACATATATATATATACGTTTCAGTTCCATTGGTTTTGTTACATACGAAGAGATCAATCCAATTTGTCATATTTATAGTTTATAAATACAAAGAATATATATATACACATACATATATATATATATATATATATATATATACTATCGTGAACATACCGTTTTCACGGCTTGTATGTATTTTTGTTCTAATAATGCGTATGTTTTATACCAGTATGTATGCGACAAACCTTTATTAATAAAATTACGACGCTTAATTGTCCCACATTAGTATTTTTTAACGAAATACGAACTTCGATTAGAATGTTATAAATTCGAACTGATGATTTCAATTCTTAACAACGTTTGCATGCTTTTTATGTATTTGAAATAATATCCTCGAAATTTATATTATTTTAAATTTATATCAATTTAAAAAAATGTATTAAGAATTATATACAAAATTCTGTCATTGCTGTATTCTTAATTTTTTATAAATGAAATAAAAATTCTGCCATTTGATATATGAATTCAAGATGTAATAACTTTTTTTTATAAGCTTGCAAAATTCTTAAAATTTTGTAGTGTTTTATTAATGTAATTTCTAACACCTGTTAAAATTTGAATGCTTTGTCATTGTTTTTGTGTAAGGATTCAAACAAACTGAATTCTTTAGTATCTGGACGTCTCGAAGGTAAAGGCTCGAATTCCAGAAATATTTTTAAGAATGATCTTGAAAACGTTATGTTATCCCCCTCATGTTATTTGAAATAATGATTTGTTTATACAAACATGTTTTTTAAGCGTCAATTTACGAAAAACCCCACGAAGATAATGACTCAATACTCACTTACCTGTCGTTGATGCGCTTGCTACGCGTGTTGTGCGTTCCTTTTTACAGATGTCCCAACGATGAATCTTATAGATCTACGCTCTTTGTATCTGTGGTGATATTGTGATATTGACAAAGCCAAATCACCCCGCATGTGATAAATAAAGGATTACTGGACTGGATTATACGCTTGGATTATACGCCTTGTTGTACGTGAGGAAGTAAGGAATTTCGCATACTTTATCGAAGACAGAAAATGAATGAAAGACACAATAATTTCGTATTCATCATTAGTTTATTAACTGAACATAATAATAATTCTGGATGTTCGAANAATTCTGCCATTTGATATATGAATTCAAGATGTAATAACTTTTTTTTATAGGCTTGCAAAATTCTTAAAATTTTGTAGTGTTTTATTAATGTAATTTCTAACACCTGTTAAAATTTTAATGTTTTGTCATTGTTTTTGTGTAAGGATTCAAACAAACTGAATTCTTTAGTATCTGGACGTCTCGAAGGTAAAGGCTCGAATTCCAGAAATATTTTTAAGAATGATCTTGAAAACGTTATGTTATCCCCCTCATGTTATTTGAAATAATGATTTGTTTATACAAACATGTTTTTTAAGCGTCAATTTACGAAAAACCCCACGAAGATAATGACTCAATACTCACTTACCTGTCGTTGATGCGCTTGCTACGCGTGTTGTGCGTTCCTTTTTACAGATGTCCCAACGATGAATCTTATAGATCTACGCTCTTTGTATCTGTGGTGATATTGTGATATTGACAAAGCCAAATCACCCCGCATGTGATAAATAAAGGATTACTGGACTGGATTATACGCTTGGATTATACGCCTTGTTGTACGTGAGGAAGTAAGGAATTTCGCATACTTTATCGAAGACAGAAAATGAATGAAAGACACAATAATTTCGTATTCATCATTAGTTTATTAACTGAACATAATAATAATTCTGGATGTTCGAATTACATTGTCAAATGAACGAACGCGACCAACAATACGCCACAGTTCCAACCGCGGGACTGTTAGATTTGAAAAACGTTCGCCGATAAGCGGTGCCGCCTGTTGAGCATTTCACGAACTAGTCTATAAAAAGTTGAAATGATATAAACTAAAAAAGGTATGTTAAATTGCGTCTATTTAACAAGCCGTCGTGCTTTGACAGAATTCAGAATTCAAATTTATATAAGATCGTCGATCACTATGGCGACCTGTACGCAACATGCGTTGCCATAGTAATAAACAATCTTATATGGATTTGAATTCTATCGCCTATTGGCGTCGTCTAACCTCGTTAAAAGCATTCTATTAATCATGCAGGAAGAAACCGCGGATTACGAGTATGAAAGTTACGAAAGTGGTTCGACGTTCACGGAAGAGAGAGAATCCGATTCGGATCAGGTCTTACACGACGGCCTGTTGTTGTTAACACGCGAAATGATCAAAGAGACGCAACAAGAGCTGTGTTTGGTCAAGTTATGCTGGCCGGAAATCGACCGTACAAAAGATCTCTATTTGAAAATACTCCCGGACAATTACTGCACTCTCAGCGATAAAGAGAAGCTGCTGGCGTGGTACGCCGAAAACTTTCGACAGCAATTCCGAGTGAAATACCCGAGGCGGCGGCCGCTGCTGCTCGCGTGCGAAAACGAATGCTCTATACAGGTAATTCGATAATTATAAAAATGATAGTCTTCGCATCGCGGCGTCAGATATGTTCCACTAATGATTTCGAAAGCAATTTTTAATTTTTTTTGTTTTTTTGGGATGCTCAGAATAATATACTTGTAATTGAAATAATATACTTGTTACTAAAACCGCGAATATGTCGGCGGCAACGGTTTGCCGCTCCCTTTTGATGAACCGGGAGAAATTGGCCGCGGACGTCGCAGGGAATTCGCTACGAGCGTCGCAGGGAATCTGCCACGAGCGTCGGGCGGGCCAATTTTTTTATGGCAAATCACGTAAGATCATTTTCCTAATTCTCCGAGTTTGTTGAAGTGGACTGTAACGTACAGTTNAGTCTTCGCATCGCGGCGTCAGATATGTTCCACTAATGATTTCGAAATCAATTTTTAATTTTTTTTGTTTTTTTGGGATGCTCAGAATAATATACTTGTAATTAAAATAATATACTTGTTATTAAAACCGCGAATGTAATGAATATGTCGGCGGCAACGGTTTGCCGCTCCCTTTTGATGAACCGGGAGAAATTGGCCGCGGACGTCGCAGGGAATTCGCCACGAGCGTCGCAGGGAATCTGCCGCGAGCGTCGGGCGGGCCAATTTTTTTTATGGCAAATCACGTAAGATCATTTTCCTAATTCTCCGAGTTTGTTGAAGTGGACTGTAACGTACAGTGGACGCGTTTTGCGCGCGGAACTCGACACGGTGTAATTAATCAAAATGATGTTTCGAATAGTTTTGTACATCGTACTTGATATATGTACAACCACACACTCCTTCGCATATTACAACATGAGTTCTCGCCATTTAACATTCGTGCACTTTACAAACTGAACAACGATCCATCGCCAACAATCCATACGTGTTTACCTTCGCATCATTCCCCGATTCTCTTCGCGGTTTTTATATAATACTAATTAGAAAAGAATGAATGATTAATTAGAAAAACACGAATGATTAATTAGAAAAAAGTATGATTAATTAGAAAAAAAAGAATCATCAAGTTACAAGAACAAGAATCATCGAATTAAAACAAAATATCATCACGTTACAAGAACGAGAATCGTCGAATTAAAACAAAAATCATCAAGTTAGAAAAACCAGAATCATCATGTTNCGTCATTCCCCGATTCTCTTCGCGGTTTTTATATAATACTAATTAGAAAAAAATGAATGATTAATTAGAAAAACATGAATGATTAATTAGAAAAAAGTATGATTAATTAGAAAAAAAAAGAATCATCAAGTTACAAGAACAAGAATCATCGAATTAAACCAAAATATCATCACGTTACAAGAACGAGAATCGTCAAATTAAAACAAAAATCATCAAGTTAGAAGAACCAGAATCATCAAGTTAAAAAAAAGTATCATCATTGGATCAATTTCGAGGTATGCTCGATTAATCTCTCGACTTAGAGTTATACAAATGCATTCGTTCGTATAAAAGTTAAGTAAAATCGCTGTTAAAAAAATCGTCTAAGTCGTTCAACTTGCGTTTTGACTTTTAACAAGTCTGTTGATAACGAGGAATGTCGTTTCTCTCCGAATAGATTAAGCTTCCCAGCATCGTTACTTCCGATCGTGCCCGATTTAATTTAACTAGTGGAAATAACTAACTGTGCAATATAGGAATCTTTCTAATATACTCGAATCTCCTCACCCTCTTCTCTTCTACGATCTAAATAATAAAAATAAACTTCGCTATACATTTATACGTACATACTTTAAACGATCTACAATATACGTTAATTTGCGTGCAAGTGCACGCTCACAGTCTTATTTACACGTACCGTCACTCGACAGCACTTTTGTTGCCTTTGGTTTTCTATTTGTTGCTTTTATAAATAAGCTTTGCTAACCGCAAGATTATCTCTCGCTTTGAACCGGCGAACGCGTCTCGCGCGGCGCGATAGGAACAATCGTTTTACAAGACGATACTAGACAAACGCGGAAAGGAAGGGAGTGAAGAAACAAACTNCCTAACATTAACACGCCAATGGACATGTCCCAACAAGACGCGATAGATCCACATTTATTAATTATGTTAGAAGATGAATTGATGATCAAAGAAAATAAAGTGAAGGTGAAACCGGCGCAAGAAGTGCAAGAGGATGGCCAGCCCATCTATTTTAGGTAAGATGTAAAACAAGAATTATCGAATTAACAAATTTNATATACGTTAATTTGCGTGCAAGTGCACGCTCACAGTCTTATTTACACGTACCGTCACTCGACAGCACTTTTGTTGCCTTTGGTTTTCTATTTGTTGCTTTTATAAATAAGCTTTGCTAACCGCAAGATTATCTCTCGCTTTGAACCGGCGAACGCGTCTCGCGCGGCGCGATAGGAACAATCGTTTTACAAGACGATACTAGACAAACGCGGAAAGGAAGGGAGTGAAGAAACAAACTTGTAAATGCTCGTCGAGCCTCGAAAGATTTTCGTCTCGGAATCATCGCCGGACCTGCGAACTCTTAGCGCGAGTCGAAGGAAGCGAAAGTAAATATCGGTAATAAGAGTTGCGCTAAATAAATAACGGGAGATGCGCGGGAATAATCTTGCTGTAGCAAAGCGAGCGGAGTTAGAAAACGAAATCACAAGATAAAAATGTATTTGAATATTTGTCGAATCGCTTCGTTCTTGTGCAGAAATTTGTTTCTACCACTATCAGACGAAGTACGCTGCCTTATCCGGAACTGTACACGTGGCAGGGATGCGGAAAGTTTGTCAGCGACTACGTCGAGTACGAGCCACTGGACAAACCGCTCGGTATGGTAAGTAATCGATTGTGTTTCCTTTTCTCTCTCTCTCGTATCTTACTAAAACTATTCGACGAAGGTCCTTAAATATTAATAATATTTACACGCACATATATACATATATATATATATATAATATATATAACATATAATATATATATATGTATATCTATCATCTTAAATATAATATATATTTTCTCATGGATATAACAAACGTTTCCTTGTCATATCATCTCAATTTCTCTCAGTTTTTTGGACCTCCAGTTTTGCGTGCGAGTCGCGTGCACGCGCTAAATCTTATCATTACTTTTATCGTACGTAAATAACGCGTTAACAGAACGAGAGGTAGAACTGTTTTGGGAAAAAATCGCAGTCCACAATTAAATGTGAACGGGTCCTTTCAAATAGAGCCGCGCAATAATTAAAACGCGGGAGAGAAACTGAATTGTACGCGTTCCCGATTCGATCTTCAACGTTCGGGGGGCGGAATATCGCGGCGAGAACGTAAAATTGAAAATCCGAAACGCGAATGTTATTCGTCGGTCAAGAGGATCAATGGTATTTAAATCGCGGGATAGTTTCCCGGCTGCGCACACACTTATGCTAACAAATGATAAATCGTATCGTAATCGATAATAATATCTCTATAAACATCTTAACTTTTAATATAATTACAACGATTTCGGTGTCGCGTCTTTTGGTATCCTTTTATGTACAAGGTCTCGCAAAGGAAAACGAAGGGTCGTCGGTGACCCATTTTGATTCAGCACGTTCCTAAGGTAACTCAAAAAAGATGAACGGAGGAACGACAATACTAGGTGAGAGGCACGATCGTTCATCGTTCATCGTTCATCCGTTCATCGTTCGCGTTCGTCGGGGGCGGCGAACAAACGCAACAGTTTTCCCTTATTCGTCGTATATATATACACTCTTTGGATACACACATACTCTCTTCATGTGCTCATACACATGCTCGCGGGCTAGTCGAGAACGAGATACGCGGATCATGGGAATCGACGCGACCGAATGATAAGAAATCAAAGTACGACTAAGCAAAAAAAACACACACAATTGATAGAAAAATTAATTTCGACAAAATTTACAAACGTCGTCAAAGGCAGCTGAAAAAAAGGCAAAGCAGCTAAATTAAAATAAATAAATATTTTTCGCTGTGCCTTCGTCTCGCGGTCTTTGCTTCCTCGTTCTTCGTCTACTTCCCCCTCNAGCACGTTCCTAAGGTAACTCAAAAAAGATGAACGGAGGAACGACAATACGTGGTGAGGCACGATCGTTCATCGTTCATCCGTTCATCGTTCGCGTTCGTCGGGGGCGGCGAACAAACGCAACAGTTTTCCCTTATTCGTCGTATATATATACACTCTTTGGGTACACACGTACTCTCTTCATGTGCTCATACACATGCTCGCGCGCTAGTCGAGAAGGAGATACGCGGATCATGGGAATCGACGCGACCGAATGATAAGAAATCAAAGTACGACTAAGACAAAAAAAAACACACACAATTGATATAAAAATTAATTTCGACAAAATTTACAAACGTCGTCAAAGACAGCTGAATCGGAAGGTAAATTAAAATAAATAAATATTTTTCGCTGTGCCTTCGTTTCGCGGTCTTTGCTTCCTCGTTCTTCGTCTACTTCCCCCGTGAATTTAACTAACATTTTTCTCCGCCCCGTGAACCGCGATGTTCGAGGCACGGTAGCTAACACGTTCTTTCGTACGAAGATATAAATTTAGCATCACAGCTCAACTTTCTCACCTATTTTCCGCTGCTTACTTTCTGCTGCGCTTATTAGCGGTAACCCTCTTCTTGCACGCCTTCAGCCCCTCCAACATGACCTTGAACTGGATGAGGTTGAACCTGGTCACGGTCGGCTCCGAACAACTGTCCAGCCATTGGAAGAATTTTTCCCCATGCTCGATCGCCTCGTCGCAGGCGGGCGTCCCGACTTGGCTCATCATCCTCGCGGTATCGTTGTTGTTGTTAAAAAGGTAGTAGTCGAGCACGTCCTTCGCCTTGGTCGGCGTTTTCCTCAAGACTGGGTTGGGTCCCACAGCCCCCAGAGTCACGAAATACGGCATGGTACCGTTCTTATACCACTGCCATAACCACGGCGCATGCACGTCTTGGGAGAAGCTCGGAGTCGAAGGCGCCGAGTGGTTGAACGACGCGTGCTGTTCCAAAAGCCACATACACATAGGATCCTCCAACATTTTTTGGTAGTCAATAACCGGGGGCCCGTTGTTCACATTCTCCTTTTTCGGCTTGGCCGAAGCTCGTTGCTGGACGTTGTTTTCGTTCACGTTGTTTTTCCTCGGCGCCGGGGCCGGCGTCGTCAGAGTCGCGGTCGGTGACACAGATTTTCGCGTAGAGCACACTTTCAGCGGGACCGGCTCCATCTGCATCGGCGGGATCACGGGCATTTGCCTCCTGCTGTTGTCATTATAATTGTTAAGGTCGAACGAGTTCACCCGTACCGGGTTCTTCGTATATTGCAGTCCATTCTCGACGAGGCCAACGGTGTTTACCGCGTTCACCGCGTGCTGCATCATTTGTGGCTGATTGTGTGACATATTCATCATGTTTTTGTTTAGGAATCCCAGTATCGCCGCGTTGTGTTCGGGTTTGATAGCCGTCATCATCATTAAGTAGTCGAACTTCTGTTTGAACTCTTGCTGCTGCTTGGCGTCCATGTTGGGGAGAATGTCACTGATGCAAGAGGTCCCCGCGTTCGTCGTCGTACTCTGAGGTTCCATTTTAATCCTTTTAGAGCACGGGCCCTCGTCTTCACTAGACAAATTAGCTGCCCCGGCCACGGTCACATTCGCGCCGGAGGACGAAGCCGGCGAGAGGGCCTCGCTGTCAGGGGTAGACGTATTGTTCCTCGCCATACCACGAATCTTCTGCTCGGACTTGCACCATCCTCTTAGCGTGGACTCGGGCACGCCGATGTCCCGCGCCACCGACGCTTTACTCTCGCCCTCGTGGACCCTCTGGATCGCGTCCATCTTCTCGGCGGCTGATAGTGCCCTTAACGGGCGCTTGCCCGGATTGTTTACCCTCATTGTGGTCAAGCGGGTATCTTGCAAACGATCCTCGTAACTACGGTCCTCCTTCGTCGCGAACCCCTCGTCGCTCGGTTTCGGATCTATTTCGGTAGGTTTGCGATTTTTGTCGCGTAACCTGCCGCGGCCGTTCAACACCCGGTTGGGATTCTTCTTCGCGTAACCGGCCAGATTCGTCGTCCTTAGATCCAGGATGGCTCCTTTTTCTGTAAACGCGTCGTCCAGCGTTTTTCCCTCTTCCTTACGGCCCGCTTGTCGCGGACCGTCACGGCGAACCTCTTCGGGTCTCGGTGACGCGCGAGAAGGCGATCGATCGACCGTTCACGTTCCAGATCGCGCCATCCGACTATATCGGGCCTGCGTGTGGACACGCGAGGAATTCCAATTGCTCGTCCGCGAGACAGGCGACACACGCGCGCGACGTGCCCGATAAAGAAAGAGAGAGCTCGCAAGAGCCCGACTACGCGCCGGTCGATGGTTCACGTGTGCGTGAGTCTCCGTGGTATGCCACGACGAGCGGCGTCCTTCTCCTTCGACGAATATCGATAAGGTCGTAGTCACCGGAATATATCGCGAGATCTTGTTCACTGATCGCGGCCGATGACAATCGGACAGTGCGTAACCGACGAGGCGGCGAACACGCGTGACGGACCGCGAAGAACAACTGTCGACACGGAGAGAGATCCGTACGCCGTACCGTTGCCACGGCGTGTGGCACCGATTCGTATCTCGCGCAGTAGTAAATAATACCGTGTGTAAACGTGGTTACGCCGGTTGGGGGAGGTCCTCCTCCGTGGAATAGCACATGCGCTCACAGAGAGTAATAAAGAACTTTTTTATGAATGAAACAAGTCGGTCGGCGGGTTCCCCTCCCGTTGCTTCGCCCCCTCTACTTCTCCTCGTACCGCTCTCTTCTTTCTTAGTCCGCTCTTCTCGCGCACGTACCTTCCTCTCCGATGACTGCCTCTCTCTCTCTGTCTCCTGTCTCTCTCTCCTCGTTTTGCGAATGCGTTTCTCCGTCTGGAGTACGAAACGAGTAGCACGTTGCTGTTCGTTCGTATCAGCCAATCGTAGTTCCGCGCGGGAAAACGATATTATTGCTATGCCACGAGGAACAGCTGAGAAAGACGGTGTGTCCGTGGGGCGACGAGGACGATCGTATATGCACGCACGATCGACGACGCTGGGTAGATTGCACCGGATCAGTTTTCCTCGTAACGTTTATACGCGGGCACACTTTCGACACCGCGGCGCGTTTTTTGCTGGTGTATATACGCGGACTGTCCACGGTCACCGGCGATCACCGCGCGTGTTTCGCTATCTCTGTCCCGCTACGGCTGTGCGTGCGTGAACTTTCGAGCGTCTGACCGCGGGAAAGACGCGTAGCCAGAGGCGAAAGAAAAAAAAAACAGCGCACACAGTCTCGACGCGACGACTCGACGAAAGGACGGACGTCAAGGACGCACTCGCGAAACACCAATCGTCGCACACCAATTTCGCTGAATATCCAAAGAGTACTGAATCCCTAGTCCTGTTCGCGATGATCGACGAACAGGCGATGTTTATTCGATTCCTGCCACGAAAAGCACTGATCGCGAAGAGGCAGATTCGCAGGCGACGGCAACGATGCGCCAAGCGTGGCACACGCGAAAGCCTCTTCTTCACTGACAAATCCTCACTGAGTTCTTCAAGCACACTGATCCTCCGTGCACTGAGATCGATGTTAAATTCGGCGCGCACTAGTTCGTAATTGCGGAACGACGATGCACAACCGTAACACCGAGAACGACGAACGTTGGAGATCGTACTGCGGAAGACCGAAACACGCCGGAGTGATCTTCACCTGCGGGTGGATCGACCTCGACTGAAGCGAACCGGCAAGAACTACCGCCTACTACCGAAGCGCCTACTACCACCACCGGTCGACTCAAGTGTAACTGCTGTTAGGGGCGCGCTTCCCTTACTACTCGGCCACCGAACCTGTGTCGCACGAGAGACTACTATCTCTACCGATCAGCTTGGTGCCACTACTCGGAGCGTACTGTTAGGCTGTGTGCGAGGTCGCACTGTATATATACAGGCAACGGAACGCCGGCACTTTAGGGGTGGGGGTTGCCCGAGACCAACGACGATCCTCTCGCGGCGAATCGCGACGCTCAACTACTGCTGCGGCGGTCGCTGCCGG
This sequence comes from Ceratina japonica, assembly GCA_019453355.1. NCBI lineage: Eukaryota > Metazoa > Arthropoda > Insecta > Hymenoptera > Apidae > Ceratina > Ceratina japonica. The sequence goes on along the minus strand of SMSR01011834.1, from coordinate 29,606 downwards.
CGTCGCGCGGGCCGCGCGACGCCGCGCGGCCGTCTTCCTCCGCCCTCGCCCCACCTTCCGGCACCGCGCCATTCGGCCCTTCCTTCCCCTTAGCCCCCCACCCCCGCTGCCGCGCTCGCGGAGGAACGAACGAACGTCGTCGTCGCAGCCCAGCTTGCGCCTCGGTCTTGCCTTAGCGCTCGCCTCCTCGCGCCTTCGTCGTCGTCGCCGACGGCCCGTGCCCCCCTCGCCCCTCCGCGGCGTTGCCTATCGTCCCTTCCTGACCCTCTGCCCCTGCCCCGCCCCCCCCACCCGTCGCCTCTTCCTCGCTCCTAGCCGATACACAGCCCTTCCGCCGCCCTCCCCCCTCGCTCCCCTTCGCGTTCCCGTTCTCGTCCGCGTCCGCGTTCGCGTTCGCGTCCTCTCTTCCGTCCCCCGGTTTGTTCCTCCGACGACGACGACGACGTGCTGTCGAACCGCGCGCGCTTCGCCCCTCGCTTCCCCCCCGAGCCCTTATCCGCTAAAACCCCTCTTCGTGTCCGCGACCCTCGCCTCTCTCCCGACCGTCGACATCGACGTTGACGTAGTCATCCGCCGCGAGCCTCGTTCCTCGTCCTCAGCGACGCCGACGAAAAAGTTCCACCCTCGCCGAGGTGGAAAACATATTTTTTTTAACGAGCTCCCCAGATATTTATCGTGGAGTATTTATCTCGAACGGTTGCTCGGCGGAGCGACCGTCTTGGAGGCTCGGCGGCGCGTCCGAGTTTCCGGTCGGCTGATCGTTCGCAGGCACGGAACGAGAGGAGAGGCGAGCCGGCCGGCCGCCGTGAAATTTACGAGCGACGCGATTTTTTCGTTCCGAACGCTCGTTTAATTTCCCGCGACTCTACGATCTCTTTCCGGCGACCCACGGGCTGGCCCTCGCCATTTTTCCCCGACCCACCTCCTCCCCCTCGGCCCCGCGCGCTCTTTCTGAAATATAGAGGAGCTGGAGGAAGAGGACCGAACCCGTGGCAAAACCCTTAAATCCGACCCGCCTCTCCCTACAACGCGCGGTCCCTAGGGAAGAGCCGGATTTATGAGCGCGGCCTAAAATCCGTAAGCGAACGGCGCCGGAGAGAGAGAAAGAGAGAGAGCGAGGGCCGCGGGGGGAAAAAGGAGCGTGTAAGGAGGAGCGCGGCGGGGTAATTCGCGGATAAATTTACTGTGCCTCCGGCGGCGTATTTACCGCGGTAAATACGCGCTCGGACACCGCCGGCACCTACGTCGATTTCTTTTTCGCGGCCGAGTCGCCCTACCCAGCCCGATAATTATCGTGCGCCACGCACGCTCGCGTTCGACTCGCGGCCGGCTATGGCCTTCCAACGAGTCCTACTTAGCCCGAGACGATTACGGAGGGGACGACGACGACGACGGGTTTACCGCGGCCGAGCTTCCGATCGGGAATACCGCGAATGCTAAGGATTTTTCTCTCGCTCTCTCAGGAATAACCGCGCATACCCCGAAACGGTACAGGTGCGCGTAAGTCGAACCGGTGTGGAAGGAGGGAGCGCGTTCGCGTTTTATATAACGCGAATCGAGGAGGGCGAGGGGGATCGATCAAAGTCGAACGTCGCCGCGCCGACGGCGAAGGGCGAACGCGGTGAATAGAGAGGCTGACCGGGGAAAAAAAGAGCCGAATGTTCGTCGCGTCGTTAACTTCGACAAAGTTGCCGAGGCACGTTTCCTATCCGACGCATTGTCCGATTTTCGCCGTGGATCTCTATTGGCGCGGCGCGCGTGTAACGCAATACCGTTATCGAGGAAACGAAAATATTTCGAGCGGCGGAGATCGAGAAGATAGCGGCGGCTCGAACGTCACCGGATACACCTTATCGATCTCGATATCGGTGGAACTCTCCGTCTCGCTCGGAAGAAAGAGAGACGCGTCCGCGTCGGACGTACGGCGGCCGATTAACGAACGGAGAGTCGCGCAAAGGGGAAAGGACGAAGGCGCGAAAGAGAAAGGCGTGCGCGACCGACAGAGACGGGGAACAGCGACGGCGGTGGCGGAGGACGGACGGAGCGGATGGGATGGACGGACGGTTCGCGGAACAGGAGAGAGAGAGGGCAAAATCGATCGACACGTCCTCTCGGGTACGCGCACTTTGCGCGCCGCGCATCGACAACGCCGAGGTAGAGCCCGTGTGCTCCTTCGAGCCGGTAACCCGTACAATTAATTTTCACCTGCTTCCCTCGCGGCTCGGCCTTTCGTGGAAGGATGCGCGTTAGAAAAGAGAGAGAGCGAGAGAGAGAGAGAGAGACGCGGAGAACGGTTTTACGCGCTACGTGACACGCTCCACGGACGTAACGGTCGCGATCGTTCCGCGAAAGATGCGCTCGCTCGTGCCGGATGGGAAAACGGCCCCGATTAATTTCGCCGGAATAAAGAAGCCGAATCGCCCGTCGAGCACCTGACCGTCGCTCCGACGGCTGGGGAACGGGAGGGACGACTCTCTGTCTCCGTCTGGTTAACCGTGTCTGATAGCGCGGCTAAACGACAGCGAGTTTGAAATTCCGCCGCGCTTCTTCGATTTATTCCCCATTGGAAAGTTTCCTCGGAAAGTCGTTCGAACTTTGCGGGAACCGGGAACCTCGAGCCCTGCGCGAAGTTCAAAGTCTCCGAACTTCATCCATACGTACTACATACATAATACATCTTCCTATGTAGTAAACAGTGAAAGTGTACCTGGTATTAGAACGAGCTGCGCATTTCCGAACTGTCCCCCATTTCGCAATTTAAAAGAGTACAATGAATCACGGCAAGTTACGGTACGTTATGGCCCGCAGGTATAATTGCTAAAACCTCTTTACGGACAATGCGAAGGTCGCCCGTTTACTTAAGGGACTGCGTTTCACCGATGACTCGTCGCAGCCTCATTTTTCCGATAAACAACAGGCTTCAATATTTGGACAGGAATTTGAAAATCTTTAAATCTTGCCTTGCCGCGAGAGTAAGGCACCGTAGGAGGTCTTAGAATATTAGAGGTCGGTTAATGGAAGAGACATTGGCAATCCATGGTCCAAGGTCGGTTCTCCGCTTCGCGTGTGCTTAACTATAAGCCCGTTGACGAATCTCCACAATGGAAAGAGTATTATGTTAAGAAGTTAGGGAACAGAGACCCGATCTATTATATCCTAAAAGGAATGGGCGGGCAAGATTGGTCATCGTAAATTTGCAAACGCGCTTCGTCACCCTTCCGTGTAAACTTGGTTTATTTACTTTGAGAGAGATGTAACTATTTGTCACCATAATTTAGTAGAGGTTAAAGAAATGGTTTTCACCGAACTATGGTTTTACGACATTCGAAAGCTTATTCCAACTCAAAACAGTTCTTTATCTGACTTAAGGAAAATTTCACCCCAACAAAAAATCATAGCTTTTTACCTGCGTTAAAAGAAATTTTGTCCCAACGTCCCAGCGCTCTATTCAGTCGCAGGTGTTCGGACACTTTTTGTAATCAGAGGTCGTGTACGAAACGCAGGATCGGTTTCAAGGCTGTCGAAAATGCAGAGGCGTCGCATCTTCTCTTTCACATATATTTGCCCCGTTTAACTTGCTCTGAGTATATATAAAATCGCTTAGACCGATCATAACAAAGTCGTATACGAACATGAACGTTTTGCTGAATGGCAGCTTTCCCCTGAATGGGAAAATCAAAGAGATAACGCAAGAAAGTAAGACCCCCAGCTTTGACGAAGACGAATGTACGTTCAAAGCCGGAGAGAGAAACCGACGCGACAGAGCGAATAGAAGAGAGAGAGAGAGAGAGAGAGAGAGAAAGAGCGCGGAGAGCGAAGTTCATTCATAAAAAAGAAAATTATTACGCCCGCGGTGAAGCGACTCCCGCAAAGTGAATAATGCCTGCTGCTCTACCCCTCCACCGACTCCGGTTACTCTTTCTCTCTTTCTGCTACGCTCGGCACAGTCTGCGACTTCTGAACGACGATTATCCCCGCTAACTTTCCCTCTCTCTCTCTCTCTCTCTCTCTTTCTCGATGATCGTTGCAACCGTAAAAGATCTTCCGTGATAAACTTCCACCCTCCCACGCGGTCGAGGGTCATCTCTCCGCGCCGAAAGTGGTGTACCGAAGAGAAAGAAATAACCGGCGGGAAGAGAAGGAGGGTGAGAGAGTTCGAGTTCTTAACTCGCTCGGTTTAATGCTCGGGGTTAATGCAACCGCGTGGGTGGAAGTTTCGAAAGAGCGCGTCTCGATATATCGACGCTCGGCCGACGTTATGTATCGAGATCCGTGAAAACGGGAGAGAAAGGGAGAGAGAGAGAGAGAGAGGTAGACGGATATAGGTGGGAGAGCGAGGGTGGCGGTCGACTCGAGGGTGGGCGAGAGGGCGGGAGGGGGCAGTGGGAGAACGCATGTACGAGCAATGGGAGAACTACCTAACAGTTCCCGACCCGTTGACCCCTAAAGTTTGCCGAGCGAGAATTCGCATTCCGTGAATGGGGCAATTCATAAATGTATCTCCCGATGTCTCTCTTTCGCCGTCGTCCCTCTCCCTCCCGCCCGTGTTCTCTCGCGGATCCACGTGGATTTTCCATCGCGTTCCACCACGAGCCCCTTTTCTCTCCCTCGCACCGTACGCCCGGCAACCCTCGTAAAACGATTCCTCTTTTTCTCTTTTATTCCACTCCGTTTCTGTTTCTGTTTTGTCGTATATTTTTTAGCCGGTTCTGGCCGCGCTCGCACGTGGCAGCGGGTGCCGGAAGGTGTTTTGACCCGGTTTTAATGGACGTTCCGCGTACACGCGATTAACGCCGCTCCCGCCGCTTTTCAATTCTCGTCCCATGAAAATCGTGTTAATAGCGGAGCGAGGGTGGACTCCCTCGGACCGAGAAAGTAATCCAGGAATCCGGCCGCCGCCGCCGACGCCGTCTCTTTCTCTCACTGTGTATCGCGCAGTCTGCATACTTTCCCAAACTTTGTTTGCTGTTCTTGAAAACTTTGAATCGGTTTCACTCCTGGCAAAACTCTCCCCGTAACATGAAAGATACATCGCTACCCTGTTGCAGCGGCCATTCAGAGGAGAACCGTTCACGGTGTTTGTGCGGCAATTAGCGGCCGGGAGATCGTTTTTCTCCTCGGCGGTGCGTCGGCGGCGACGTACCCCGCGCTGCTTTCGAAAATTTCGTTCGTTAAAAAGGAAAATCGATACCCCGTCCGTTATATATCGGACGCCCACGCGGTTGTTACCTCGTGCTCTACACTCGCCCGCGTATCTCTGCGATCTCACACCTACCTGGACACCCACGTAATCGGCAGCCGAGTGGAAATCCTGGTAGCGGCTGGCCGACGGTGGACGACGAAGAAAGCGCGATAGGGTGGTCGTGCCGAGCGGACAGAAAATACGTGGAACCACCAAAAACCAAACGCGAACGGACGGATTAAAGGAAACCCATTGTCCGCGAACGTCGGACGCCGAAGCTGCGTTTCCTCGCCTACATGTAAACAAATTCAGGGCATCGTATTAATCGCTTCGAGATTCTCGCCGGATTTTTCCCTCGAATTAGCATCCTGTCCGACGAGAATTTCAAGCCCGAAGAAAATTGCGAGGATCACTTCCGGCGTGGTTCGGTAACGCGAAGCACGAGGTCGAACGGCGAAGAGAGAGAGAGAGAGAGAGAGAGGAGCAAAGGAAGAGCGGAGCAAAGGTGTGTTCGAAAGGTGGAAGCAGGGTGGGACGGGGGGAGGGAGGGGGAGGAGGAGAGGGTCTCCGTGGAAATTTACCGGAGCGCGAGTTACGGGAACTTGGCCGTAACCAAGCTCGAAGCTACATCGCTGGTTCGTTCGCTTCGCCCCCGGTATATACGTTGCCGCGGGTTTCGTATCCGCGGCTAAGAGCAAAGGGGCGCCAAGGGTTCGGGTCCGTCGTCGGATGGTATCCCGGGGTGAGAGGCGCGACCGAGAGGGTGAACCGGTCGTTTGCACGCGATGGAAAGGGACAAGGGATGGAGACTGCGGGTCGCGCGAGAAGAGAGAGAGACGCCGGGAGAGAGTAAGAGAGAGGGACGAGGACGGCGAAGCGGCAAAGACGCGCGAGGGCGAGACGACGAGGGGGAGATCGGGTAGCGCAGCGGCGGCGGCGGCGGAGGAGGAGGAGGAGGAGGAGGAAGAAGAGGTGGAGGAAGGGGGGTGGTGGTGTGCGCGCGGTCGCTCTTTGGGATCGCGGCGAGAGAGAAGATCGCGTTCGAGGAGAGGAGCGGGAGAGCGACGAGGGGGGAACGACGACGGCGAGAACGCGAGCATGGACGCGCGCGCGTTTCTCTTCTGGACGAGAGGGTTGGCGGAGGGTCTCGGAGGGGACGAGTTAGCGGTGGACGGGTCGCGGGGAACGCGGCGAAGTAGGTCGTGTCTCGCTCTCCCTCGTTTCACCCGGTGATCACCCTGTCCCCCTCGCGCCGCGCCGGTTTCTCTCGCTCCGCTGTGTATTCCGCGGTAAACGGCCAGGCCTGGTCGACGGACCCTCGCATGGCCTGCAGCTGTCTCCTAACCCCGCTCCCCCCGCCGCCCCAACCGTCGGTCCGCCCGTCCGTCCGTCCGTTCGTCCGTCGGTCGGTCGTTCCGTTCCGTTCCTCGTCTCTCTCTCTCTCTCGCTCCGGCTCCCTCGCGTTCTCTTTCCCTGCCGCGAACGCGCCCCGCGTGCACCCTTACCTTTCCTGTCCTCGCCTCCGCTCCGCGCGCTTCTCTTCGCCACCCGTATTCTCCCGGCGTGTTCTCTCGTCGACTGCTAGCCACCCTGCGCGCCCCGCGAGAGAAGGCGAACGAGTGGGAGAGAACGCGGTATTGGAAGTGACCGGGGGACCGAGAGGGACGGAGGCTACGCGGCTACGAAAGGCCCTATGTACTAGATAGCTACGGCCGAACGAGGAGGAGAACGCGGCGGCGGCGGCGGAGGGCCGGGAGGAAGGTGACCATACGGGATGGAGGAGCTACCCCGGTGTAAATACATAGCCGTACGCCGCCGCCACACCGTGCCACGCTATTCCACGCTACGCTTAGCCACACCACCGGCGACCGCGGCTTCGAACGACCCGAGGAGTTAACTCGCGCGAGGGAGAGACCGGGATATACCTACCTATATACCCATCTATCTACCTACCTACCTACCTATCTGGCAGACCGACAGCCGGAGACGACGCGCGACCGATCGCTCGCAGAACGACCGTTTCCGTCCGTCCCTTTTTGTTCTCGTCCGAAGCCCCACGGGGAGAAAAAAACAGGCCGCGTGAAAAGGATCGCGACCCGATCCGCAGGCCTCCTCCTCCTCCTACTCCTCCGCCGGCGTCGGTCGAACGCCGGCCGAGGGAGAGAGATCGATAAGACGAGAGAGCCCCGAACCGAACCGGTAATTCTTTGCCGCCGCGATGGAGAACGAACCCAACCGTGACGCACCGATAGGGTGGAAACTTGTAAAAATATAATAAATCCTGACCGGAAGATGAACAGAAGGAGGGAGTTATGGAACGTCGAGTGAAAGAGGCGAGAATAATTGCCGCGGCCTCGGAGATCGGAGCGCGACGATATAGAAGCGCGGCGGAGACGTTCGGGGGGGGCGAGATTCGACGATTTTCTACCGGGGATACGAATTTCGACTTGTTCTATCTTACGAACGGGGATACAGGCTCCGTGGGCGAGAAATCGATTTCTGTTCGCTCGTCGAGCGTAAAGTAGACCGTCGAACGTACCTACGTACGTACGGCGTGATACGCGGCGCGCAATTTACGCGGCTATCAGCCGCGCGTACGTACACGTGTGTGTGTGCACGCCACGTATCGGGAAGCTAAAGCGATACCGGAAAAAGGGGACTTTCCAAGGTCCCTCGATAAAAACCGCAAAAGGGTTCGGGATTTTTTATCGCCAAGAAGTAACCGCCGATCGCTTATCGACTTCCACGCGATATCATTTTCTTTTTATTCAATTATTAGCAGGTTTAATGGACCGATGGTCATTTAACTGTTTCTGCTCAGTCGAGATACAGATGGTAAAAGATTTCGAGGCGCGATTCCCGGTTTACGCCCGCCCTTTATCATAAATCCCTTGCGGAGCGCCGGTTGGATGTATGTATGTATCAGAGAGCCGAGTTATAGAAGTGGGTCGATTCTATCTTTCTGCTTGGGGTGCAGGACGCGTTGCAACAAGTGCGAGACGATAGAGCTACATTGAGATTCAGTCTGCTCCGGCTCAATTCCATTCATCGTCGAAACAGTTCTCGAACCAGATGCTTTAACGATCGGCACTCAACCGAAAACACAAATTATCGAGTTAACTCGGCACTCTCTAAATAGACCGATGCTATCGCGGCTAACTATCGCCAAGTAATTTTAATTAGATCGCGCGCGCGACCAACGGTAACGAGGGCCGTGAACGCGCCGCGTATACAACGGCCGTCTGCTTCGCAGCCGGTTTTATTAACCATCCCCCCGACGCCCGGCGTTCGGTTTATACGCGACGACAAAACGTTTTCCATTTTTACGCGTTTAAGATATTCGTTTGAATAACTGACACCGCCTCCCCGGGCCCGTCTGTACGCGCGCGCGTCGTCTACACGTATACGTGCACGCGCCTTTCTCTTTTTCTCTCTCTCTCTCCTCTTCGTCTCCCTTTCGCCGTACACGTATACAATCAGTAAACGCAACAAGTTTCCTTTTTATACGGTGACCTACAGGTTATTCAAAAGGAAGCTTAAAGCAGAGAACGGTATTATTATCGTGGTAGGTCACGAGGGAAACTTATCGGTCTTCTCCCGCAAAAATCGTTTCCTCCTTCTATCGTCCCTTTTCTTTCTCTATTCTACCGATTCTCTTTCGTCAATTGTATTTAAACTCCGCGTCGATTTAAGGCCGAGTTCTTCTCACCCTCGCTCTCTAAACAGAGAACGTTTTAATTGAAATCCTTCCGTTCTTCCTCTTTTTTTTTCTCTGTCTCTCTCTCTCTGTGTATATTTAAATTTCACCGAACGAAAGTTAACTCCGAGAGGCTCCTCCGGCCACTTTTGTTCTTTTATAATCCGCTTCGTCTCGATACGTACCCTCTCATTCGTGTACACTAGGGAAGATTGCTGAAAATCTCGCGGCTCCTTTATATACATATATATATTAAATGTACATATAATAAATGTACACATATATGTATATGTATAGAAAGGAGCCGCGAGATTTTAGCAATCTTTTCTAGTGTGAGATTTTCAGACGATGTATATATATATATATATTTTACAATTGGAAATTCCCGTCACGTAGCGACCTAACGTCGACGAGATAAGGATTTTCCTTTTTCAGCTCGAAAATGAAATCAGCCATCGTTTCCGCTAATTAGAATGGTCACGGATGTCGCACTGGGCGGTCATGACAAATAGTACGTACTTTTCCTTTTTCAAAGGACCCTCGTCGTACCCAAACTTTTCTCCGCGAGACATTACGGAAGCCATATAACATCGGCGCCGGTCTTCGTAAACAGCCGACAATTGACCTTCAAAGTTTCTTCGCAAATCCAAATGCTTTGTACCCATGTCTTCCTAAATTCGCCAAATTTTAAAGGTGACATTCCTCTGAAACGTCGCTTGACTTTTCCGCCGCGTTCGATCTCTCCTAATAAAACGGACACGGCTCGGCAATGGACTTGGCATAGTTCGTATATAAAGGAATAAAAAGGGGGCGATATTGTTCGGCGGGGAATGGAAGGCGCGGGAGAGATAGAGGAGATGGAGAGAGCGCGCGGGCCGAGAGTACCTGTGTTATCTGTCCACAGTGAAACCAAGTAGAACAAATCGAATCGCGGCAGCATCCGCATTCAGCGGCGCGCTGCCTGTTGCTCTTATTAGATCGTTATTACATCACGGCGAAACAGAGTTATGCGCAACGTGTCCCGACGCACGGATTACCCACCATTGTTCTCCGGCGCGCGCGCGCGCGCACCAACCGGCCGCTTTTTGCCCGACGCGATTTCGGCGGTGAAAATTGACAAAGGAATTTCTCATTCAAAGGGAGGATGGGAGATTCTTTTTTCTTCCCCGGGCGCGCGGAGTATTTTTCTTATGGCTCGTTAAAGGACGGGATTCTGGTTTAATCGTACGTAGGTGTGGCCGGCGGCGACGGTGTTGGTGCGGGATAAAGCGTTCCGGCTAAAAGCAAGCAACCGTTTTCGGTGTAGCCACCCGCCGAGGAAAAATCGCCGGACGGAACCACCCTCCGTTTCGGGCCCGGGGAACGGTCACGTACTCCCTTTCTCTGTTCGCGAAACGCGCCCGCCCGCACACACGCGCCGGATCCGGGAGCGGGAAACGGAAGTGCAAACACCTGAGCCGAAGGGGCGCCCCGCCATTTTCTACTCGCCGTCGGCCGATTAATCGCCGCGCCGCCGTGCAACTGTTCGATCGATGCTATCGATTACCCGCCGCGGCTTTCGTTAAACTCGAGACGAACACGTGCGCAGAATAGCCTAAAACTGTTATTTAATTTATGGCGCGTCGAGCTAAGTTTATTGCTAGAGCTAAACGGGCCTCGCCCGATTCGGGGACAATTTTCAACCGGAACGATGACGAGCGACGGACGGCTGGGACGAATTCGCGACCGACGAAGGTGAGCCGAAGAAAGAACAGCCGCGGGGAGGGGGCGGGGGGGAACGGGAAAAGGGCACGACGGTGGCTTCTGTACCTGAAGGCGATTCGCGCTAGTATATGGCGGCTATATATCTCGAGCGGGCCACGTCGTCGAGGCACGGACCGTTTCTAGGTAGTCAGGTTCGGCCTTGCTACACCCCCGCCCACCCTTTGCTGCCCCCATAGCCGCGTTCGTTCCGTCCGTCCGTCCGTCCGTCCCTTCGCTCCCTCGGTATCCCGGCATTCTTCTTCTCTTCCTTTTCCCGTGGGTCCCTCCCTTCTTTCTTTTTCCACGGCGGCTCTCTCCCGCGTTCGCCGCTGCCGGCTCTCCTCGAGCGCATCTCTCGTCTGCTTTCTCTTTTCCCTTCGTTTACCCCGTTACGTTTCGTCTCTCTGTTCGGAGAGGCCACGGAGGTCTCTTTCTCCGCGAGTCGTTGGGTTAATCTGCGAGACAGCTGTGCCGGGGATACACCCTCGCCCAGGTCTCTCCTTTATTGCCGCGTCTTCTCTTCTTTTTTACGTCATTATTAAAGGCACGCCCCAACGAGGACGCTTCGACTCGACGCTACTCCGCTCTCTCGTCGTCGCTGCGAGGCCGAGGGAGGAAGCGAGAGAGAAAGCGAGAGAAAGGAGAGAGAGTGAGAGAGAGTCAGAGAGAGAGAGAGAGAGGACGAGGCGACCGCGCCGCGCTATGTCGGGTCCCGCTCTCTTATTCTAAATTATCCGGATACCTGCGCCGAGGAAATGACGCTACGTGTTATCGGCGGCCGTCCTCTCCTGCAGAGACTGGCATTGTGTCCATGTACGTGCCGAGCGCTTCTTCCTTTCCTTTCCTTACCTTTCCTCCCCTCACGGCCGCGTCACTGCGACGCCGAGTACCCCGGCCGGCCCGACTACCTGAGTCCCGCGACCTTTACTCCCTTTTGGAGAAAATCGCGGACGAAGACGATTGTCACGGTTATATGACAGGCAGTAAATTTGAACGATGGTTTCCATTTCCGGGTAAATAATTTGGACCATTGACTGTTGTCTCGCGTCTCGGAAAGAAGATTAAGTTTTGGACATTATTGTTGCACGGCTATAACCGTCAAGGACGGGGTTAATCTCCGCAGAAAATTTTAGTCCCCGAAGGTCGTGCTATCACCTTTAGTCACGGTCCCAAATGTTTGTACAAAGGCCGTGGCGATGCACCGCACAGCGGTAAGCAAGAAGATCTTTGTGTACTCTAGGAAAAAATTTTTTCGTCATCCATTTTCCAAAACGCGGTTTAACGCGGTCGTTCGGAAAGCGAGTCGCCATTAGAGAGGGTCTCTCTCGCCCGATGATCCCGTCGCCGCCGTCGCGACACATTTTCGTGCTCGCAGCAGGCGGCCCCGAAGGGACGCGCGGCCGGCGAAGGGGCGGCTTTAAGCGCAGATAAGTTAGCTACGACTTCGGGTCGAAGTAACGGGAAAACCGATGGAGGCGAAACCCCCCGCTTCCCCAATACCCGTCGCTCGTTCGTTTCGCCTCGGCCCGACGCAGGCCCTCTCTCTCCCCCGCCGGCTCGTCCCTTGCCACGACCGACGTTTGCGTTCCCGCGGAAAGGCTAACGCCGACGGATACCCTGCTTCGCCCCCTCTTTCGTACACCCCCCGCGTCCCTTGTCTGTTTGCACGAGCGATCCCGCCGCGATTATTACAGGCTCGTTTCACGGAAATGGCTCCGGCGCGGCGACGCTGCGGCGCTTTTCGATCCCGGGTTTCGCAGGGACCCCTCGAACTTTCGAAACAGG
>SMSR01011834.1:0-13833 GCA_019453355.1 Ceratina japonica | reverse complement strand
GCGCGCGCGCGCGCGCACCAACCGGCCGCTTTTTGCCCGACGCGATTTCGGCGGTGAAAATTGACAAAGGAATTTCTCATTCAAAGGGAGGATGGGAGATTCTTTTTTCTTCCCCGGGCGCGCGGAGTATTTTTCTTATGGCTCGTTAAAGGACGGGATTCTGGTTTAATCGTACGTAGGTGTGGCCGGCGGCGACGGTGTTGGTGCGGGATAAAGCGTTCCGGCTAAAAGCAAGCAACCGTTTTCGGTGTAGCCACCCGCCGAGGAAAAATCGCCGGACGGAACCACCCTCCGTTTCGGGCCCGGGGAACGGTCACGTACTCCCTTTCTCTGTTCGCGAAACGCGCCCGCCCGCACACACGCGCCGGATCCGGGAGCGGGAAACGGAAGTGCAAACACCTGAGCCGAAGGGGCGCCCCGCCATTTTCTACTCGCCGTCGGCCGATTAATCGCCGCGCCGCCGTGCAACTGTTCGATCGATGCTATCGATTACCCGCCGCGGCTTTCGTTAAACTCGAGACGAACACGTGCGCAGAATAGCCTAAAACTGTTATTTAATTTATGGCGCGTCGAGCTAAGTTTATTGCTAGAGCTAAACGGGCCTCGCCCGATTCGGGGACAATTTTCAACCGGAACGATGACGAGCGACGGACGGCTGGGACGAATTCGCGACCGACGAAGGTGAGCCGAAGAAAGAACAGCCGCGGGGAGGGGGCGGGGGGGAACGGGAAAAGGGCACGACGGTGGCTTCTGTACCTGAAGGCGATTCGCGCTAGTATATGGCGGCTATATATCTCGAGCGGGCCACGTCGTCGAGGCACGGACCGTTTCTAGGTAGTCAGGTTCGGCCTTGCTACACCCCCGCCCACCCTTTGCTGCCCCCATAGCCGCGTTCGTTCCGTCCGTCCGTCCGTCCGTCCCTTCGCTCCCTCGGTATCCCGGCATTCTTCTTCTCTTCCTTTTCCCGTGGGTCCCTCCCTTCTTTCTTTTTCCACGGCGGCTCTCTCCCGCGTTCGCCGCTGCCGGCTCTCCTCGAGCGCATCTCTCGTCTGCTTTCTCTTTTCCCTTCGTTTACCCCGTTACGTTTCGTCTCTCTGTTCGGAGAGGCCACGGAGGTCTCTTTCTCCGCGAGTCGTTGGGTTAATCTGCGAGACAGCTGTGCCGGGGATACACCCTCGCCCAGGTCTCTCCTTTATTGCCGCGTCTTCTCTTCTTTTTTACGTCATTATTAAAGGCACGCCCCAACGAGGACGCTTCGACTCGACGCTACTCCGCTCTCTCGTCGTCGCTGCGAGGCCGAGGGAGGAAGCGAGAGAGAAAGCGAGAGAAAGGAGAGAGAGTGAGAGAGAGTCAGAGAGAGAGAGAGAGAGGACGAGGCGACCGCGCCGCGCTATGTCGGGTCCCGCTCTCTTATTCTAAATTATCCGGATACCTGCGCCGAGGAAATGACGCTACGTGTTATCGGCGGCCGTCCTCTCCTGCAGAGACTGGCATTGTGTCCATGTACGTGCCGAGCGCTTCTTCCTTTCCTTTCCTTACCTTTCCTTCCCTCACGGCCGCGTCGCTGCGACGCCGAGTACCCCGGCCGGCCCGACTACCTGAGTCCCGCGACCTTTCCTCCCTTTTGCAGACAATCGCGGACGAAGACGACTGTCACGGTTATATGACAGGCAGTAAATTTGAACGATGTTTTCCAATTCCGGGTAAGTAATTTGGACCATTGACTGTTGTCTCGCGTCTCGGAAAGAAGATTAAGTTTTGGGACATTATTGTTGCACGGCTATAACCTGCGGGGTTAATCTCCGCAGAAAATTTTGGTCCCCGAAGGTGGTGCTATCACCTTTAGTCACGGTCCCAAATGTTTGTACAAAGATCGTGGCGATGCACCGCGCAGCGGTAAGCAAGAAGGTCTTTGTGTACTCTAGGAAAATTTTCATTCACTTTCCAAAACGCGGGTTAACGCGGTCGTTTGGAAAGCGCGTCGCCATTAGAGAGGGTCTCTCTCGCCCGATGGTCCAGTCGCCGCCGTCGCGACACGGCGACGTCATTTTCGTGCTCGCAGCAGGCGGCTCCGAAGGGACGAGCGGCCGGCGAAGGGGCGGCTTTAAGCGCAGATAAGTTAGCTACGACTTCGGGTCGAAGTAACGGGAAAACCGATGGAGGCGAAACCCCGCTCCCCCAATACCCGTCGCTCGTTCGTTTCGCCTCGGCCTGACGCAGGCCCTCTCTCTCCCCCGCCGGCTCCGTCCCTTGCCACGACCGACGTTTGCGTTCCCGCGGAAAGGCTAACGCCGACGGATACCCTGCTTCGCCCCCTCTTTCGTACACCCCCCGCGTCCCTTGTCTGTTTGCACGAGCGATCTCGCCGCGATTATTACAGGCTCGTTTCACGGAAATGGCTCCGGCGCGGCGACGCTGCGGCGCTTTTCGATCCCGGGTTTCGCAGGGACCCCTCGAACTTTCGAAACAGGGCCCCCCCACCGCCGCCGCCGTCGACCCGGCCAAAGCCGTGTCGGGTCGGGTTTATTCTTACAACCGCGCGGTCCCTTTTCGGATTTTCGGAAATGGCCGAATTCGATCGCCGATATATACGGTTAGCCTTGGCAACCGGGTGGCAACCGTGCGCAAGCAACAACGCCGCGGACGTACGCCTCGAGATTTGTTATTGCGATTATCGCGGTTAATCGGGCGACGCGGGCTATGCCCGGTATGCCATCCCGTTTCGATGAAGTTATAAAATTCCCGAGGCGCGGCGATACAAACGAGCGAGCGTGTCTCGGGTGCCGGGGAACGAGGAAGAAACAGAAACGGGGAGAACCGGACCGAGCGAGAGAGGAGCGAATAAAGAGGTAAACGAGGACGGACGGGGGGCTCCTCTCTTCGGACGCTGTGCTGCAGCTCCGGTAAAGATCAGAATTTCAGATATAATTGGCCGAGCATATAATACGCCTTAACACTCGGCAATTCGCTTAATCCAGCCGGCCGGTTTAATAAATGGCATTCGTCGACGGTATAATGGTAACGGTCACGGTGTGTAATCGCCGCGATTTTCTCGTCCCAGGCGTCGCCGACGCCGCCGCCGCCGCCGTTGTGTACGCGACACTCGGGGGTGGCCGGAAGGGGTTCGGCGAGCGTCGCGGTAACGGAATTGAATTAAAAGTTACAGTCTACCAGCCGTTTCCCCTCCACGGTTGTTGTAACGGCTTAACAGTACGTTGCGAGGCAATGATGCGTGCCGCTACGAACGATCTCTGGTCAGGTAATCCCCTTCGAGAACATTCGGAAATTCTCCGACAATTAGCGCGACGGCCAAGTCTCCCGCGGATTACCCGGGCACTTTACTTTCCCGAAAGCCTTAACTCGCCTGAAAGACACTTTTATTGCACTAGCCCTAAATCTGCTAACTGTCGACGGGAATTGTCGTGACCTTCGACACTTGGCAACCGTGGACGAGCCGTTTCAGGTATGTCACGGTTATCGAAACATCGGCGACGGATTGGCAGGGTCTTGTCTTCTTCCCAGTTTTTGCGAGTCATAAATCCTGCCGACACTCGTCCGCAGGGTACTTCTCTTTCTCTCGCTCTCCGCTCTCGGTGTTTATCCAGTGCGGGCTACGCTGTTCGCCGCGTTGGCCTCTTTCGGATTCGCAGCAGGCGGCCTTAAAAGCGGAGCCCGTAATCTCGGGCGGCTCGGAACGGCGCGGGGCCTGTTCACCGACGAACTTCGGTGGCGAGCACGCGGGGCGAGTTCCGGGGGAACATGGTGGACCGTAGGCATCCGCCATATGGTGAGAAATTTCATCCGGACAGCCGGTGGATTTATAACGCGCTAGGAAAACTGTCACCGAACTCGCCGCCGAATGCTTGCGATTATAGCTTCACGTGTTTCGGAACACCCACGCAAGCTGAACTACGATTTTTATGCGTAATCGATTGGCTGAGTTATAGAGACGTAAGATCTCTGCCAAAAGTTTATGTAATAAAAAACTGCGTTCAATATTTGAACCAATGAACTTTTGGAAGAAATGATGATTACAGACGAATAAAGTTTATACGATTGTTCGACCTGTTTTCCTCCGGCACTTCGGACGCATGATTCCTAATATTCTAATACACAGTTTTACACACTGTGGTCATCAAAATGGTCGCCAAAATTTCAGGTCACACAGTAGGCACCAAAAAATCCTAAAAATTGGTTATTTTTACAAGTTACATTCCGTTAACTTGTGTAATTCTTGTATTAATTAATTGAGGAAAAATTATACAAGTTTATTGCAAATGGGCCAATGAAATGCATATTACATAACAATTTCTTGGACCATGCGAATAAATTTGAAACACGCGTTCGATCGGCTCGTTCGATCTCTCGCGCCGCGGTATAATCAGATTTTTCGTATTTCGAGAAACTTGGATTTTTTCCTCGAACGTAATGGGGAAAAATCGGAAAAATGTAACGCTCGCGGCCGGATGAAAAATTGATGGAGCGAGCAAACTTTCGGCGGAGAGTCGCGGCGCGGATCGATTAGGTTGTAACTGTAACCAGCGGTGTTTATTCGCGCGCTGACCGTCCGCGGACGAAAAATTTAATCGAGGCCGCGCCAGGAAAATTTATCACCGGCTGGATTTTTCGCGAGGCCTCAGAAGCAAGTAATACGCGCGCGTATTAAAACCGTTTTAAACGTACCCTCGATTAAACCGGCGCCGGTGACCGCCTATCTATATTTACGTACGAGGTAGAAAGGAAAAGTGATGAAGAAGATAGGTTGCGTTAGGGACGTAATACCGTACGTACGTCCGTCCGTCCGTTCGTACGTACGTACGTGTACGTACGTACTACATAACATAACTGCTTCACGTGTCTTGCGCTTAACGAGCGCCCGTTTAAGATACGATTCACCCGAGTAATACACGTGTCCTCCGTCAGCCCGGAGATAAATCTTATGCAACTGCCGCGCGCTCTTTGAATTCCGATATCAGAGGCTCTATCCATCTCTTTTATCATCGATTATCATATTTTCGGATTTAGAAAAAAAACGCGAAGAGACGTGATATAAAAAGTGGGTCCCACGGAGGTCCGAAGAAAAGTCGCAAAATTGCACGGGGGAAATTTGAGCTTCCGTCTGGACGGTTGTTCGTCATTGCGGGGGCATATGGGAAGCAGGGCTCTGCTCGCTTCTCCGGCGAGTAGCAGCGGCTCGGCTCGGGTTCAGCCGCGCGCGAGCGCTGCCATGTGTGTGGGTATACTTGCACGCGTGCGTGCTTCGCGAGGAACTTTATACCAGGTGCCCTCCATGCGCCGCTATAAATTATCGGGTTACCCGTTACGGACGCGCGCGGCCGCGCGCGATATCGAGAAAAACCTGTCGCCGCCGCTATCTTAAAAGTGGATTTTTATACGCGCGTCCGCGTATCGCGCGCACGATCGCCGTGCTCGAGATAACGACCGTTGCTGCAGCAGCGTTCGAACTTTCATCGTCGCGGAGGATTCCTTCGAAAATTGCTCGGCGCGGCGGCGGCTTTCTTCTTTTTTTCTCCTCCGATGGAAGGTCGGCGGCAATTATCTTCGGTTACGTCGCGCTTCGCCGCGGGGGGGGGGGGGGAAGGGTAACAAAGAGGCAAGCTGCACCGCGAGGACTTCCGGTTGTCCCGGAAGTGCGGGTCCTCTCGGCGAGCGTAGCGAACCTTCCCCCACTACTATTTTCCTCTTCTCCGCGCGGCTCGGAGGTTTCCGGTCAAAATGCCTTTCGACCGAGCACGCCCGAGCGCGACAAGATTTCGTGGAAAACGGTGAAATTCGAGGGAACTTCGACGCCGGCACTCGAGTCGGATTCGAAAGGCGAGTGTATCTCGTAACATCGTGAAAACTCGTTTCGCCTGCTTGACCCATTTCCCGCGACCATTTTTTTTTCTCTCTCTCTCTCTCTTTCTCTGTCCCCCCTCGACGCCGCGTTCGATCCGTGGAAAATTAATTAGCTCGAAAGGAATCGGCGGATGTTCCGAGGCCCGATTTAGTGTAACGAATTCACGCGGCTCGGTCGGCTCGTCGGAGTCGCGTATTAATTAGTCACGCATTGAAATTAATCGTCGTCGACTCGGGCACACACGCGCGATCATCCGAATCGCGTCGTTATTTCTCGAACGCGCGGCGCGCGGAGATAAAAAGGAAATGATGGAAAGGTCGGGTTCGAATGAACGATTTGTCTCGGGGACCCGGGAGAAAAAGCTGTTAAAACGACGAACGGCGAGTATCTTTCTTCCCCCGAAGAATATTTACGGTGGCCGATACGTGGCGGAGAAGCCGATATCCTGTCGCGTTCATTACGCCATCGACGCCGGCTGACAAACAATGAATTCAACTCGGACGCCGGTATATTTCATTGCGCGGCTGAAACGCTCTATCGTCTCGTAATCGGTCATAAGCTGGCGAGCGTTAACCCATGAATACGCGAGCCCGTGTAACGTAGTTAACCGTTAATTCCTTTCAATTTCGAATTGGGAATACGCTGATCTCCGGATACGTGGCCAAAAGTCGTCTTTACTAATGTAACTTCAAAGTGCTCACTCGATGTGAGCCTCGATTCTTATCTATTCTCCATTCTTATTTCTTTTACTTAGGAATCAGTTTCAAATTCTTTCAATTTTGAATTGGGAATACGCTAATCTCCGGATACATGGCCAAAAGTCATCTTTACTAATGTAACTTAAAAGTGTTTGCTCGATGTGAGCCTCGATTCTAATCTACGTTCGTTCTTCTTTTCTTTATACTTAGGAGCCAGTTTTAATTCCTTTCAATTTTGAATTGAAAATACGCTAATCTCCGGATACATGGCCAAAAGTCATCTTTACTAATGTAACTTAAAAGTGTTTGCTCGATGTGAGCCTCGATTCTTATCTATGTTCGTTCTTCTTTTCTTTATACTCAGACGTCTGTTTCATATCTTTGACGATTACTCAGAAAATGTTCAAGTTAGAAGAGAATTGCATAGGATCTTATTTGTAGATAGTAGTAGTACCTATCATTTTTATTTCAAACATTTTTTGTTAGAATCAATAATTAAAGAGTTATTGCTAACAAACTGATACTCTGTCTACAAAATTCTATAATGAGGAATTAGTATGATACGCGTGTCGATTACTCAGAAACTATACAAGTTACAAGAGAATCGTATAGGACTTTATTTATTGATAATAATAATACCTATAATTTTCGTTTCAAACATTTTGTCGTAGAATCGATAGTTAAGGAATTATGACAAACAAACTGATCCTTTGTCTCAAAATCCTACAATGAGGAATGAGTTGGATATTCGCGATGACTTTGCGGAATAGAAAGTACAAGAGAAATTTAGAGAACATCTGTAGGTGCCCAAAAATTTTCTTTGAAAGACCCTTTTCTAATACCGCGTCTTACATCCGTTTGTTTTCTCTCTTAACTGTTACCGACCGCATCTTACTTTTACCCCAAGCCGCGCTTTAGAACAACGAACGGTTCTTGAAAATCCATCCCCATACCTGACAAACCCCATCGCGGTCGGCGGTCATTTATCCGGGGATTATTGTACACAGTACATACATCGGGCGTCGTAAAATATTCTCCGTTCGGATTGGGTTTTCCCGACATCGTAAATTCCTAAATAATGCGCCTGCGGAGCCTCGTTCCCAAAACCAGTATCCCGTCGATATCTTCGGAACGCGCGAAGAACAACTGGCCGGCCGCCGCCGCCGGTTTCGCGGAGGAGAGAATCGGTCTTTGTTCGTGAAGGGGAGAGAACGGGCTCGGAGCGGCGTTCCTAATTGACGGCTCTCGCGATTTTTACCTCGCTCACCGTCCAGGCCAGAAGTTCCCGGGGGCCTCTCTTTTTCACTCTGCCCGGGAGGTTGGCCCGTCCGTCCGTCTTTCTCCGACCGTTTCACCGCGGGTCCCTCTCCTCGTCTTATTCCGTTGCCGGAGAGATCTCTCGAAGGCCACGCGAGGCGCATGCAAAAGAGAGGAAAAAAAAAAGCGTGGGTCGCGGGGCGAACGAGGCGAAACGCGGGGGGGGGTGGGGCGGGGGAGGGGGCGGTGGGTTGGCGGTGGCCGCGACCGGTGGGCGGCGAGGGGAGCGGGAAGCGACCGCCGCGAGACGCCCAAACCCGCATTAACGCCGTTTCGCGATCCGAATCGCGGTCAGAGTTTCCAGAACCGTTCGATAACCGAACGGCGTTCCGTCCAGAATTTTCGCGCGAAATACCGCGTCGCGTCGCTTATCGCGTCCGCTCTTATTAAGAACTATACGTGGCGGTCGCCCGTTCCCCCCATTTCCCGACTTCTGCCAACGAATTGACCTTTTTTTTTTTTTTAGGCGCGGCTCGGCTCCGATCGTTTCCGCGACCCCGTTTACGGAGTTTAGCGGAATCTCGCGTTCCGCGGCGAGGTTTTGCGCGTTTCACCTTTGGCCTTTCGAGGATCCGCCGGCGACGACGCGACCAATGTGGTCACACGTCGCTCCGCTCGCGTTTCTCTCCCCCTGCCCCCGCTTCTTTATCCCCTATCTCGGGTCCGCCCCTCGCCGCGCGCCCTCCGCCACTGGCCGCTTCCTCTATTCGCGTTCCCACCCCGGCCTCCGTCCTACTCTCGCGGCCGCCTCGCGCTTTTCCCTTTCGCTCGCGCGAGATATTTATGTAAGTAGCGTCGCGCGTGGACGTTTACGCGTCGGTGTGCGCGGTACGCGACACCACTTACATAAATAGCCTGCGTGCGTATATACCTAGATACAGCGGCGGCCAAAAGCGAGCGGCGCCGGACCCGATCGGGACCCGATCGCCGCGCACGTAATCGGATCGATTATTCACGATCCGCGATTTCGTACTTTTAGTTAGAAAACCGATCGGCCTTGGGGTCCCGGGTTCAAAACGAATTACTCGCCGTTTAAGCTAGCGCTCGCTTTTGGCTCCGGCTGTAATGGACTACGTGTAGCCGGCACGCACACGGACGGACTAATACCCCGTGGGTGAAACTCCGCTCGGCTACTGTTCGCCTGATATCGCGGCCGTCGCTGCCGCAAACTCGCCGGACGGATGGACGATAATCGAGTCAACGGCGAAGGTTTTTCGAAGGGAAAGCGTTTTCGAAAGAGAGACAGAGAGAGAGAGAGAGACGCGGGAACTGTGTTTACCGTCTGATTTAGTTTCGACGGACGTAAGCGGTGAGTACATAGACACGTACGTACACGGTTGGGTTACTATGTGCCGCTGAAAACCATGTGGACATCTGCTATTATTTATATGATCGGAATTCGTTATTGTTAAACAATGTTCGTCGCGAATTTTGTTGTATATAAGTATATAATGTAATGCTGGCGGTAACCCTGGTATCATCAAACTGATTTAATTATTGTCATTTACTTAGTGGCCTCTTAACGCCTCGTTCCAGTTCCTCTTTTATGTGTAGAAAAAAATTTATGGGAACTTTTAAGAAGTGGAGTGGAATTTTATTGATGTGCGAATAATGAAAGATAGAATTCCAAGCTGTTAAAAGGGTAATTAAAACACAGGGTGCACTGATACGGTAGTCGTTTTGTATTTCCTGGGGCAATTCTGTATTTCAGTAGCCCGTGTTTTTTTTAAGAAACACGGAAATAGTACAAATGTTTTGTACACATTTGTTAGCCCCGTATTTGCATTACAGCATGAAGTCTGATTTTGTTTTAGTTTTATTCATTATTAAAAAATAACAATTGTTATCGATATTATTAATCAATATTTAGAGCGGTTCATTTAGTTTTGTTACCTAATTGAAAATTAATTATCAGATGAAGAAGAAGAAATTTAAAGATTCTTCAAATTTCTAATCGCAATCCGATTTTGATGAAACTTTGTACATACAACTTACTTAGATCTGCAAACTAGACACTTCCAATTTTTATTACAGACCCTAATAAAAAAGTTAGAAACCATGTTCTTTGCTATTTTCTTCGCGATTTCAACGAATACCAAGTCTTTGTTAGGCATTCTATAGTAAATTAAACTTCTAAAATTCCACAGAAGATAAAGATCCTTTGCTCCATTACTAAACATGTTATTCCATTTCCAATATCCGTATCCAAATATCAATAGAAATCACAGTATATACCCAACATTCGGCAATCTAGTATCAAAGACTAACTTCCAAAGTCTCATTACAAACAATCGTCCCCCAACTTTTGATCGACGGTGTATCGCTAAGAAAGGGATTTATGAATGAACAAGATTGTTTACGAAAACCTTGATAATGCGTCGAGAAGCTGTTGTGCGCGGATATATGAATATGTATCAGGCTTATTGCGAGCGGAGGAGGTTATCGGCGTGTTTTAATCGCTGGAAATTAGGTAGGAAGAGGCGCGCGTGCGCTTGTAGTTCGCCGATCCAAATCGAAGGCTACGCGATAAGAAAAGCCGTCCTTTATCTCGGCCTTTGATGGCTCGTCGGTGACGCAGAGTCGATAGCGTCGGGTTTCGCGTGGCGTACGACGACCACATGCGTACCCACTAGTTTCTTTCGCTACGTCAAAGGACCCGAAGAACGGTCGCGTCATTCGCGTTCGCAGTCTCGGAGCACGTAGCCCTGCGTCACTGTGTTTGTAATTCGCTGCTATATTAAGTGCTCCGCGCTTACGTAAATTAGAAACGGTAAACCTATTCTGATATCGCGCGAGACGCGCACCTGTTATTTTCGATAATTAAACAAGGAACGATCTATGATCCATTCATAATCCGTTCGACGCATTCTTGCCGTCATGAGAGTCTATAGCAATTCCGCGCGATTCGAAGGTAGCGGGGTAACTGGATACATGTCCAAGTAGTAGCAACGATATAGAAAATATATTAGAAAGAAGGAGACAGGCGCGCAACGACCGAAAATTAGAAACGGTAAACCTATTCTGATATCTCGCGAGATGCGCGAGCAGTTATTTTTGATAATTACGATCTATGATCCATTCATAATCCGTTTGACACATTCCTGCCGTCATGAGAGTCTGTAATAATTCCGCGCGGCTCAAAGATAGCGGCATAACCGGGTACATGTCCAAGTAATAGCAACGACATGGAAAATATATTAGAAAGAGAGAGACAGACGCGGGCAAAGACCGATTTTCGGTCGCCGCGCGGTACAGACTCTCGCGACGGCGAGTATAGTTAGAAAATTCAGTTTCCGAGTTTTGTTCGGTTTAACGACGGTTAGCGATACACGGTAGACGGGCGCTCGGAGCGGTGTCTCAATTTCCGGGTATCGGCATCGATCAACATCTTTCGGTTGATCCTACGGTTTTCATTTACCCATCCGGCGGGTGACTCGTGTGTTTTCGTGGAAAATCTCCGGGGCTTTCCCATCGATTTTCGTCGGGAGGCCCCCGGAGCTCTCTCTACCTGGTCGCGGAGGAAATTGGAGGGCGGCGAGCGACGAATTAAAACGGAGGAGCAACGAACCGAACGAACCGGCGCGGCACCCCGATCCCCCGTCCCCAGGAAACTACGCGATTCCTGTCCCGACCCTCTTTTTCACCCGTGAAAATAAACGATCCGCGTACCGATTGGATACACGCCGTACGTGCAAGAAATTTCGTGCTCGTCAGAACGGCGGCCAAAAATTCCGTCTTCGAAAACGGCGGATCCTCTCTGTCTCTCTCTTTCGGCGGCGGATCCGGTCCGGTCCGGACCGGGAAATCGGTAGGAAGTGTACGACGTTGGCGAAGTTTTCCCGCGTGGCAATCGACGGACAATTTCCTCTAATTAAATCGGGGAGCCGTGCGATCCGGGCATAGCTGGCGGGACCGGAGTCCCGCGGTGTCCGCCGCGCGTATTTAAGCCCCGGCCTCTGTGCGTGGCATTCACGGCGCGCCACGCACCGCGCCAATATACCAGTAGTTCCTATCGATTATAGATAATCGACCGGTCTCTCCGCCAATCTCCGATTCGTAACTCGAGGGGTAGAGACCCGCTGGCGATGGGGGAGAGAGGAAAGGAGCGAACCGGGGGACACCGGGGGGAGAGGGAGAGGCGGCGAGCGGAGAACCCGGCACAGACGACGCGCGGGATATAAACGGGTAGATGGAACGGGCGAGCGCCCACGGGAGGGCGCGGGACGGACCGAACGACGGCAGAGGACGGCGATAGCTGAAAACGCGGCGTGAGTCGCGAGAACTCGAGGAGGGACTTAACGAACGAGCGGACCGAGAACCGACCTCGGAGTCGGGAGTTAACGCTCGAGGGGTCGTTAATTTTCCGATCGTGCCCTTCCCGTCAGAGGCTGCTGCAGCCTCTCTCACGAACACGAACCGACGAACAGAGAGAGAGAGAGAGAGAAAGAGAGAGCGACGAGAGACGGAGAGAGAGAGAGAGAGAGAGATGGCCGGGAGGCATGCGCGCTGGAAATGGCGCGGCCACACGCCGTTCCGTTCTCCGCAGGTACGCCAAAAGGACGTGGAGAAGAATTCGCGTGGTCACGATTAGGAATGTAAAGGTCACTCGGTTGAGAGAGAGAAAAAAAATATCGGAGGCGGTGATAGACTCGGCTAGCCATGCGAGCCAGACTCTCCGCCATCCTTGATGCGTTACCTCTCGCGGCTCCACGCTCTGCCTCTAATCGTCCCGTGATCTATACCTGCGGACCGCGAAAATCGAATAACGCGAACTCTCCCCGTCTGGAAATATTCAATTCACGCGGGGAGCCGAGCCCCTCGCCGCTTCGTTTCGTTTATTAGGACGTCATTCGTTAGCGTTAGCTTTTTGAAGCGACGATCTGATTATTTTTGGTCGCCGTTATGCGTGGGGTGAACGATGCGGGGGATGAAACAGCTTTTGATTGAGTTTGATCGCGAGTGGACTTTAGAATTTGAGGGTAGCCGGAGGTGTGGAATGCGCCCCGGAAGTATTGTAATCGGTCGCCTCGTCTGCAAACACGAGGGACCAAACGTACAAATAATGGATTAAGCTGCTCATACATCATTGCCTAATGATCTGCTTAATATTCGATTGTTCGCGTCAATTCGTCCCCGATTTTTGCGGGGAAACGAAGGGGGTTGCAATTTTGATACGCAATTATTGATTTGTTGGATTATAGGCTTTTTATTTCATGTTACTTTTCTATGGTCGATGCAACTTGTAGAGAAATAACATAATTTTGTGTCGAATACTAGTAGTCTCGGTTTACTATAGGTAAAGATAAAAAAAGTTGTTGAAAATTTTTATTTGTTGGACTCGCGAAAAAAGAAAGATCGTTGCATCGTTTTACTTTGTTATTGAAGTTGTCAACAAAAATTGCAGATCTAAGTTACGTACATTTGTAAAGTTTTATAAAAATCGGTTAATGCCGTTTTGAGATACAAGCGATTAGAAATGTCAAAAATAGCAGTGTTTCATGACTTTCGACTAAAACTGAGATAAATTGCGGAATTTTTGCATGTTTCGACGAGTTTATGTCAAAAATCGCAGTTTTTCATGACTTTCGCCCTAAAACTGAGATAAATTGAAGAATTTTTACATGTTTCGACGAGTCTACCTTTTTTATGTTTTCACCGATTTTTACGTACACATATCGTCTATTTTCAATCAGTATAATGTACTCACGCCTGTCCTAATCCATTTATCAAAAATCGGACGAACATATTCTTCTTTTTAACTAATTTAAATTTTTGCAATTTCATTAAAGCTTTGATCATTCCGGAATATTACATGAAAACTAAGTGTCCTGAGAAAGTTATTTTTGAACTAACAGATAAAAGAGACTTTTCGTAGTATACTAGTTAGACCACTTTTTGTTTTGGTACTTTTCAATAGTTGGAAATGATTATCATAGATCAAAGATGACTGTTTTCGTA
>SMSR01011831.1:27525-52901 GCA_019453355.1 Ceratina japonica | reverse complement strand
CCGGTGTCCCACCGATTTCGACACGTGAATACGTACGTTGAACGGACGGTCCTTAACCTTTCAGCGTTCTTGTCACCTCACCCAACGTTACCACCTTCCAGCTTTTTTTCGAAAGCTGTCTCCTCCGGTCTCGTTCGATTATCCTGAATATGGCGGTCAATGGCACCCACCGAGACAACTTCACTGCGCGTATCCGGGGTTCATCGGCACGTTTTCATTTCCGCGATATCGTCCGCGTCACACGAAAACGTGAGCACATAACTCGATCATCGAATTATCCCCGATCAGCCTCCTGTCAGTCACAGCCGATGTTACAAAGACGTTCCCCCGCTGTCACGTGGCTCTACGCTACGTTACAACTTCTATTTTCGTTCCTTGATGTCACCCGTCTCGTTGCCCTCCTCCGTACGTAGATTCCGCTCAAAAGGAAATCCGCATGTTATGCCATCAATAACGTAATAACGATTTACCCTCTCGACACGACGATCACGGCACGGGACTAGGCACAACCAATCATCCGAATTGACCAGTCCCGCATTGACGACGACGGATTTACTTCGCGGTCTGCGGTCGACTGATATCCATATTCGTTTCGATCTCCGAGCCGCTTTTTCACAACCGCACGCCGAACGCAGCAGCGAGCGAAGTCAGGGGAATATGTTACCTCTGGTTAACTGACGACTAACCGGTACGACGGCGCAGCACATTGATTTCGTCGAGATATTTAGGTACGTCGACTCGTTTTCGACCAACGATCGGAAACGAAAGGTGCTCGAGGCTGCGAGATTAACATGAGAAATTTAATAATTACACGGCGTTTCACCTGACGAAGCAGCGGAACTCTCACAGTTTACTGACGAGTGGTACGTTCAATTTTTTCTTGAAAGCCGCGAGTCGCGCCGAGGTGCGCGCGCACGCGAGAGCCGCCAAGCGTGACGGCCTCTTACTGCGCACGCGTTATCATCATTTTTTTCCGAACGACGTGAACATTTTTGTCAAATTGACGTGACGGCAGAAAAGTAAGACAATAACATTGAAATACCAAGTAAATGATTAAATGAATTACAATATACTTAGTCCTAGATATTTATTGATATCTGCTGAGAAGTTAGCTTGTCAAGGAAACAAATGAACTTACCTATCACCTTATCGTCTTACGTTTTGAGAAACATTAGCAACGCTTCATTAACTACTGTTCGATACAATTGTGAAGATTGTGTTATCAGTTGTTTGGGCTACGAGTGTACAATTCTCTTTACAAACACCAGATGTCGATAATGTACTGGCGACTTGACCTCGCTGAGCGTACGAACTCCTGTACATGAAGAAGTATAGTTGTAATGGAACGAGAGAAATGCAAGACGATTCTAATAGTAAATAAACAGGGTAGCATATGGGGTAGGTATCTGATGTGTCAATTTCCCATAAATATTTAAAAATATTCTACACGCGTATATTATTTGGCACAATTTCATAAATGTTTTATTGAAGTATGATTTGATATTTCAATCGCTTGTTATTCATACTTCAAATTATCCCCTTTTTTTACGTTTTTCTTCACTGAAATCGTAAGTCATTTGAAAACTCCGACCAACGATAATAACTTTCGTTTTTAATCTCGAGTAGAAATAAGATATGCAACGCGTATAATTTATGCGCCCGCTTATGGTGATGATCGTCGTGATCGTCGTAGGAGCTTTATTTATAAGCCTGGCTTGACCAATATGATGTCATAAAACAAATGTACACAGAAACCAAGGTGTTCATGTCAGCTCGACAAAACATAAATACCCGGCGATACTTAAATTCCATAAAAGATAACAACAGGCCGCAGGCTGCAGGCCGCAAACTATATGTTTACAATCTTCTTCTTGATTTAATTTCAAGCGCAATGACCTAAATTATCGTAAATACCTGCACACGTATACAAATTTATTATTACGTAATATATCATGCCATTTTCAAAATTGTTCTTTATTAAATCCTTCGTTCGTGAAGATTATATATATGTATATCTTTCGTAGAGCTTCAGATATTGCACATAGAAATAAATGTAGTAGAATAAAAACAAAGTGCAAGGATGATGATTGTAGCTGGCAACTGTCCAGATATTGAGATCGTAGGCTGGCATCAACGCAATTAATTGCATTCGACAGACATTTTTGCATACGACTAAGATTGTTGAACGAAGAGAATTCTAAAGCAAACAACAGCGTCTAAAACCATCTACGCAGATCGTTACACGCTGCACAGGATTTTCCCGAAGAAAATTAGAATAAATAATATAGAGGAAAAAATATTATGTTAAATATGCAGAAGGCTATCAAATTTTGTATGCAAACCACCTCATTGTTCTTCTTTTAAATACTATCAACAGAGCAAAACAAAATATCGTCGCCCGCTATTAATAGATCCGTCCGCGCAATCAATGGTTCGTTAATAATACGATAAGTTATTCCCTCAACAAAATTCGTGGACGTCCCGTCTCCTCTCGGATCGACCCTGACGGGAAGGATGCGTGTAGCGTGAAGCATCATCTTTGGTGATCGCCTCCCAGGAGCTGAAGCGGGAAAAAAGTATTTTATAAGGCACGCCTGCATATATCGACGATGCGTGATTTGTTTGCGAATCGCCCGTTAATAGCCTCCATAAGCACCTCGTGTTCCATTACACCTATATAAACTACAACAAGACATCAGCGAGGGTTTAGTTAACCGATTACTTTAACCGCGGTCTGTACATTTCGCTCTTTTATTTCGCGTCTCACGACGTCTGTGATATTCCTATGGTGTTCTTAAAGGTGAGCCAAGATTCGTTTTACGGAGCATTACTCGTTTCGAGAGGCAAAAGATGTGTCGTAACAATTCCTATTGGGATATCAGCGAATAAATTCGAAATCGTTTTCTGTCTGGAATCGAATTCCCTCGACAATAATACCAAATTATTACGTAATATTTAAAAATTTCATTCGCATCAAATAGTAATAATTTCTGAGAATCATAAATGCACATTTTATGTTTATTCGAGTTTATGAAGATTTCTGCAATATTATTCAATAAGGCTGTGATGGCATTTGTATTAAATTGGCATAATGTGTACCTACGCAGGCAAATAATGGTAAAACTTGTGTATGTGATGGGGTTGAAAAAGTTCACGTAGATCTTAATGCGAGGTGTGACGTATCCTAAGTACATTATGCGGACTTTGAGCAAATCTTGAGTGATCCAAACGAATCTGGTGGGAGCGGATGCTTAAATAGCCCGAATCTCTATGGGTACGCCAGAGTTTCGTGGTTTGTCGTGGCTTTAAACACCTTGACAAAAGCAGTTTTCACGTGCTACGCGTTATAAGGCATTGTACGGTTTTGAAAAACTATGGCGATTACGGTCCAACAAATAGTAAGTGATGGAAACTATTTCATGTACGGAAGAACAGTGTTTTAAGAATGACCTTCGATTCGGTGTACTTCAAGTGTTTAATAAGATCTAATTGACGAAAAGCAAGAGAATTCATTAGACATATTATCGTTCATCGTATTAATTGTTCATAGTTGTACGCCGCTATTGTTGTTAATGTCATTCAATGATTTCGGTCAATGAATTTTTTCTTTGCCGCGTAACATTATTATTCGACTGCCATGTGCGCGCAAACGATAGCACGTTCCGATCTACCAATTAAGTGAAAGGTATAACTTGAATAGTTAATGAATACCCCCTTAGGACATCGTAATTCATGTGTACATTTTTCATTTTTAAATTGACATCTATAATTTTCGTTATTTTATACTCGACCTTACTCGTAATTAATTTATTTAGATACCAAGAAGTGTTAATTATGAAATAGCACGAAACACTGTTCTATTTATAGATACACCATTATTCTGTATTTAAAAATTGAAGTTAAAGAATGCTTGAGTCAGCAAGAATGAAATAAACGTGTGTCTAGTCTCCTGTATATTATTTTAAAATGGTAATAATACAATGACTTTGGTTTTCCCAGTGGGAGCAAGCACCGGGCGGGGCATGGGTGTATTTTGTAATATTGGCCATCCTTTACGTCCTATACATACTGAAGAGCTACATCAGAAGCGTAATACTAATCTCTCGTTTAAATGGCCCGAAGACCGTACCGATTATTGGGAACGTGAACTGTGCCCTACAAGAAAATTGTAAGTAATAAATACTTCACAGACAATTGCACTTTTCGATTGATAAATCAATAATTTAGTATATAAAGTATCACGTGATCTTCAGTTCTTTATAGATTAGCACACGAGAATCAATTGTATGGGCGCGTTATCAGGATATGGTTGACGGTGGTACCGTACGTAATGTTCTTAGAGCCGGAGGACATTCAAGCAGTGCTCAGCAGCACGAAGCACACGCGCAAAGTGTTCCTGTACAAGTTACTGGACAATTTCCTCGGTAAAGGTTTGATCACGAGAGACGCGAAGACCTGGCGAGTTCATCGAAAGTTTTTGCAGCCCGCGTTTCATCTTCACATTCTCGAGAAATTCACGAGCACCTTCGCGGAGTGCGCGGATCATTTGATGAACGAGTTTCTCGAGAAGAACGACCAGCAAATTAATATAACTACGTTCATCAACGACGCTGTCTACGATATCCTAAGGGGTAAGCAAATACGATCGACGAAGAATTAAGAATTATTCATTTTTCAACTTCCTTCTTACTAATCCTTGTGCACACCGAATATTTTTACTTCAGATGTTGTCATTTTTAAAGTGCAGTAACTACAATAGGAAAAAAATGACATGGGAAATACTTTTCGTCTTAATAATACATGTATACAGCATTTCATATTCGCATATTAAATCGTTTACGACCATTGAACTTTTCTGTTCTATTATTTCCAAATTAATTATTCATACATTTGGAAGAAGTCTTACTTGTCATCTCCCATCATTTTATGCTTCATCTGATTTGCGTAATGAAATGCAAATGCATCTCACGTATGAATAACAGAATCAACATTTTCCTCATTCAAGCGTTTGTATGAAATTTGCAATTCTTCATCACATCGCATCTTGTATTAGACGAATAATTCACGGAAGGATTTCGTCATTCTCATTTCTTATTGTAATCCGCTTAAGTGTTCAATACGTCCAGCTAGAGCAATTATCATACAATTTAAGATTCATTTTGCCCGACACCTCGGTTTCACACTATCGAACAATTTTCGTCTACGAAAATATAAGTCAAACTCGCAAACATTTGTTGGAGATTGTTAGGTTCTGATGGTAGAGATCCTCGATAATATTTGCGGCGATTATTAACTGTTTACAGAAACTGTTTTGGGAATCAACCGAACGAATGGATCCTCTGGCGGAAACACGGATGACGATCTGCCTTTCCGAAAGTGAGAATTAAAAAATATTTTTTATTTCCGCAACATTCCTCCCGCGCTAATAACACGTGCAAAGCTTAAACCTTTTTCTTTCAGGGGACAAATTATGCTTCTTTACCGGATGGTAAGGCCTTGGCTCTTAATCGAATGGATTTATCGGTTGACGAAGCACGGTAGACAGGAAGAACAGCAACGGAAGGATCTCTTCGATACGTGTTTCCGAATGATGAAAGAGAAACGTGACCAGCTACGAAACAAGAATCCTGTCCTTGACGGGAAAGTGGCGAGGAAGAAGAAGATATCTTTACTCGAATACATGGTGGAAATAAACGAAAAGAATCCTTGCTTCACGGACGAGGATATCGTCGAGGAGTGTTGCACGTTTATGTTAGCCGGACAAGACTCGGTTGGCACCGCAACTGCCATGACGCTATTCCTCTTAGCTAATCATCCTGAATGGCAGGACAAATGTATAGAAGAAGTCGACCGAATTTTCGATGGAGATTCCAGGTTGCCTACGATAAACGACTTGAAAGAGATGAGGTGCTTAGAGATGTGTATCAAGGAATCCCTCAGATTATACCCTAGTGTACCAATGATAGCGAGAATATTAGGCGAAGACGTACAAATTGGTATGTCATATATTATAGTTCCCTCTATTGTTATCGCATGTATAACATTAATGTGTTTCAGGAAAAAATGTGATACCAGCAGGATGCAGCGTGCTTATATCTCCATATAGCACGCATCGTCTACCTCATCATTTTCCAGATCCTGAAACATTTAAACCTGACCGGTTCAGTCCAGAAAATTCTGAGAAAAGACATCCTTACGCCTATATACCTTTCAGCGCTGGACCAAGAAATTGCATTGGTATAAATTCTTCTATCAAATGCTACATTTATAACTTAATTTCATCAGCTACAAACTTATCTAAACTAAGATTCAAAGACTCAGTCTCAAATTAAAGTTTTAAATGTCAGTGCTTCAATCTAAGATGTTAACACTTCATTTCGTTATGAATTTATGTTTCTCTCTCCTAATTATTATACTTTGTGTTCAGGCTACAAATTCGCTATGCTCGAAATGAAATCGATGATCAGTGCAATCCTTAGAAGATGTCATTTGCAATCTGTCCCTGGAAAGGAAGAAGTACGACCAAAATTCAGGATGACGATCAGGGCTCAAGGAGGACTGTGGGTTAAAGTTGTTGCCCGCGATCAAACGTCGAAACCTGTTGTAGTTTAAATGTAAATTATTGTTTTAATATATCTCGTTGTTAAACAAAAAAGACTGTCGAATCAAATTCATCCTTTAATCAATTAATGAGAAATCAAACATTAGAAAATAGTAGAGATCAAACAAAAGAGAATCAGTGACCTCCTCTTTCCACCTACAGAAAACTTAAAAACATAATGCACGTGAACCATATAATTTAACTATGTAAATACATGAGATGAGATAGCATACATAATTTTATCATACATATAGGCATAATGAGACACTGAAATACCAATTAAAATCATAGTTAAAAATTTGCTACCTTTGTACTGTCAGTTTTTCAGTTCTTTTTGTTTGCTAAATTGTTACCTTAATCGGCACCACGATCGGCACTTGTTCTTTCTTTGTTACGTTCGTAAAAGCATGGACATGCTTCAAATCAAAGGTTAAGGGATCCGCTCGGACGCTTCGTATTTCGTACTTACATATATCTTTGCAGAGTATTAGTTAAGAATCAAGGACATTGAAAAATTTTAAACACGGCTCTACATATTCATCATTTTTATTGTATTTTCTGTAATTCTGTTTGCCCACAATTTTTTTAGTAAGTATATTATTTTTGTATTATTTATCTATTTTGGTAAGTGTATCTTTTGAATTACGAACATTATTAAGCACGTTGCCTTGCTAATCATTTGAGAAAAATTCAGATGGGATCGAAGTAAATAGCAGAAATGTAATCAGAACAACAAGAACGCGGAACGTGGGTGCGAACACTACATATCATACTATTGATCGCACTTGCAAGTGGTATATTATGTACGATGTCCTGCTTGGTTTTTTACATTATATAAAACATCATAATTGTTCTGAAGATATAAGAAATTTCGCGAACTAACGGAACGCAGTCGTTCTCAAATAATAAATAGATTCATTTCTGGAAAGATCGAGATTCTCAGACGATAATATAAATATAATGCATATACATATAGACAATTTTGGAAGTTCTAGAATGAATCGCCCTTACACACGTACAAAAATAATTATCATAACAAAGGAAATCCTAATTCTTTGGATAAGAAATTCTGCAAAAGGCAATATTCGAATAAGTACAGTGATCGTTAAATTGTATTAAAAACAAGACATTTCAATGTTCAGAAAACATGAAATTAAATTGGATTTAATACACCCGAATCGTTGAATCAACGAATTTGCATCCAAATAAACAATGACTGTCATGACTGTAACAAAGAATATGAGTTATATTTAATCATTTCTTTTTCATATCGTCCTGCATACATAAATTGTATTGCAGTGTGGACGAAAAGTGTAGATCACGAACGAGAATTAAAAAAATTAAGTTATAAAAATATTATAAATGTGTAAAAGAAAAAATTCCTTTAGTTACAGGGTCAAACTTTCACTTAATGTGCATGAATGCGTATATACATACATGTATGCACGTATGTGCGTATGTTTCCTGGTAAAAATTTGTCATATAATTTTACCGCATAAACGTTTTTCAATCCTCGTCTCCGGGTGCTCCGAGACGTTTCTAGACATGTGCGGCTGCGTCGTCATTTCCGTCTACTACGCGAATAGATGTCATCGCAATTGTTTCACTCGCGTTTTATGTGTGAACGATATTCAATTTTGTACAGGAAGCTCCTTTTAAATCGGTGATACGAATTTTACAAACAATATCTTCTGAATACGAAGCGGATAACTATTAAATAATATCTCAACTTTACCTCGGAGTTTGACCGAATGTTCTAGAAATCGGGCGGGCTTCCGGGAGGCGCCTTCTAGAAATTTCAAAGCTCGAGAAGAACGGCCACTGCGGGGTTACTAGTTAGTCTGAGAAGTGACTGCGCGAGAGACAGATCGCAGCGAGCGAACGACGAGCAACATTTCCTCTACGTTCAATACGTCTGTACGACACATTCTTACGAGTTCTCTAATTCGAAGCAGAGGTGTTCCTTTAATCTTCTGTGTATCCCGTTTATCCATACTCTGTTTTACGTGATTAAATAGAAGGAAGAAAATGCCGGAAGACGTCAACATGGTTGATGCCGGTGAAGTTGAAACCTTCGCCTTCCAGGCCGAAATCGCTCAGTTGATGAGCTTGATCATCAACACCTTCTATTCCAACAAGGAGATCTTCATTCGTGAATTGATTTCGAACGCATCTGACGTAAGTTTAATTTTATTTCAACTTCTCGTTACGTCATTGATCATTGACGTGACTTAATGAAATTTGTTCGTAGTTCTTTATGAATGAAAACCTTGTCTCGTTTATTATAGGCGTTGGACAAAATCCGCTATGAATCTCTCACGGATCCGTCTAAATTGGACACGTGCAAGGAATTGTTTATCAAAATCGTTCCCAACAAGAATGATCGCACCCTTACCATCCTCGACTCGTAAGTATCGAATTCATGTTAAAAATTTTACATTTTAGATTTTTTCTTGATCCATTTGTTAGAAAACAGACTTTTAATTTGAATGGAAATTAAAGATACAATTTTATTTTTCTGCAGTGGTATTGGCATGACAAAGGCTGATCTGGTGAACAACTTGGGTACCATTGCCAAATCTGGTACAAAAGCATTCATGGAAGCTCTTCAGGCTGGTGCAGATATTTCCATGATTGGTCAGTTTGGTGTGGGCTTCTACTCTGCTTACCTCGTGGCAGACAAGGTTGTAGTTGTCTCCAAGCACAACGACGATGAGCAATACATATGGGAATCTTCTGCTGGTGGTTCCTTCACTGTTCGTCCTGACAATGGAGAGCCAATTGGAAGAGGTACAAAGATCGTCTTGTACATCAAGGAAGATCAAACCGAATACCTGGAGGAGAGCAAGATTAAGGAAATTGTCAAGAAACATTCTCAGTTCATTGGCTACCCAATCAAGCTGGTCGTTGAGAAGGAAAGAGACAAGGAATTGAGCGAAGACGAAGAAGAGGAGCCAGCAAAGGAAGGAGAAACTGAGGAGGACAAGCCTAAAATTGAAGATGTCGGAGAAGATGAGGATGAAGATAAGCCTAAAGATGAGAAAAAGAAAAAGAAGAAGACCATCAAAGAGAAATATACCGAAGACGAAGAATTGAACAAAACTAAACCGATCTGGACCAGGAACCCTGATGACATTTCTCAAGAAGAATACGGCGAATTTTACAAGAGCTTGACGAACGATTGGGAAGATCATTTGGCTGTCAAACATTTCTCAGTGGAGGGTCAATTGGAATTCCGGGCATTGCTCTTCATCCCCCGACGCGCACCTTTCGATCTCTTTGAGAACAAGAAGAAGAAGAACAACATCAAACTGTACGTGCGCAGAGTATTTATTATGGACAACTGCGAAGACCTTATCCCTGAGTACCTTAACTTCATCAAAGGCGTTGTAGACAGCGAGGATCTCCCATTGAACATTTCCCGTGAGATGTTGCAACAGAATAAGATCCTGAAGGTCATCAGAAAGAACCTCGTCAAAAAGTGCTTGGAACTCTTCGAAGAACTGTCGGAAGACAAAGAGAGTTACAAGAAGTGTTACGAGCAATTCGGCAAGAATATCAAGCTGGGTATCCACGAGGACAGTCAGAACAGAAAGAAATTGTCTGAGTTGCTTAGATATCACACGTCCGCATCTGGAGACGAGATGTGTTCGCTGAAAGACTACGTTGGAAGAATAAAGGAGAACCAGAAGCATATCTATTACATTACCGGTGAAAGCAAAGAACAAGTGGCCAACAGTTCATTCGTAGAAAGAGTGAAGAAGCGTGGTTTCGAGGTCGTATACATGATCGAGCCCATTGATGAGTACGTTGTACAACAATTGAAGGAGTTCGATGGAAAGCAGCTGGTCTCTGTAACTAAGGAAGGCCTGGAGCTTCCCGAGGACGAAGAAGAGAAGAAGAAGCGCGAGGAGGACAAAGCTAAATTCGAGAACCTTTGCAAAGTTATGAAGGACATTTTAGACAAGAAAGTAGAGAAGGTCGTGGTGTCCAACAGACTAGTACATTCTCCGTGCTGTATAGTCACGTCGCAGTACGGATGGACCGCGAACATGGAGAGGATCATGAAGGCCCAGGCTCTCAGAGACACGTCCACTATGGGATACATGACTGCCAAGAAACACTTAGAAATTAATCCGGACCATCCGATCATGGAGAACCTGAGGCAAAAGGCTGAAGCGGACAAACATGACAAATCGGTGAAGGACCTTGTCATGCTTCTCTTCGAGACCGCGTTATTGTCCTCTGGCTTCGCCCTCGAAGACCCGCAAGTACACGCGTCCAGAATATACAGAATGATCAAGCTTGGTCTTGGCTTCGACGACGACGATACTCCGAACGTGGAAGACGAGAAGATGGACGCGGACGTTCCTGCACTAGAAGGCGACACGGAAGAACAATCCAGGATGGAAGAAGTAGATTAAGGCTTCTACAGTTTCAAGCTATTTAATTAAATCCAAAGACTTCTAGGATGTAGAAAGATTGTTACTGAATTGATTCTACTTTAGTACAATGAAACAATTTTTTTTTGTTTTCATTTCGTCTTTCTATACGCGGCAGAATGGGGTGCATCTTATCTATATTTATGTGATAAATATCGAAGAAAGGTAACATCTGCATTTTACAAATGTTCATCTTTGAATAACAGAGCCTGCCACTTAATTCTGTCTCTCAAATTCTTTTTTTATGATGTCATTTTCATGCGATTGCATTAATATCATTTTGTTTCTTTTTGTACTCTTACAGCAGTCACGATTTCATTTCACACTTCCATCATTCCATTTTGAAATCGTGATGTAGTCAAGTAATGTCAAAATCGTTATGAAGAGTTTTGTGTGTAATAAAAAGAACCTTGCGTATTTGAATTTAAATGTATTTATTCAGTTCCCCTCACCTTAGTTTAAGTACCGAAAGCGCATAAGTAAAATAATAGTAGCGTTTCTTTCAATTTGTACGATTCGACTGTAAAAAAAAGTACTTTCTATCAGCTTTTTTATTTCTATTATTTGAGAGTAATTATTGATCATTCACGTATTCTGATGAACGTCAATTTATATCTATACGTAGAACTTTTAATTAATACAGATAATGCAAATGCAAGTACGTAAGCTCATAATAAAATTTCAAAGGAGAGAGAAAGGGTTGAATGTTTTAATATAAAATAGTTTTCAGTACCCACGATCGTATTGGTACTTGAATTATTTTTATAACCGACCTGATAATTTTTTCTGCTGATCAAATTATACATCGGACACGAGTCAACCGGCAGGGCGCGACACTGAGGTTTATCGAAATGTTGCGTGTTGCCACATCACCACCAAATCAAACATACTTGGACGATGTTTCTGTGTAGATTGCGCTCGTGCCGACTCCTCCACAATACGTGGAAAGCGTGAGTTTCTCCACTCCGATTCAACATGTCAAATTTATCTTAAATTTCTGACGAGTATTCACGTGAAAAGAGTAAAACTCAGCGTACGGATAATCTTTTGTTTCGTCAAAGAGCGTTCCCGGCACAGTATACGGCTGAGAAATTATAGATTTTTTCGTGGTCCTTAACGTAGTAAACGAACGGCAAGATGAGCGCATCCCAGGGGCAAGTGAAACCGACGAATGGAGTAGTAAAACAGGTAAAACGCTGATATTATTTCAGAACTCGTTCATC
Organism: Ceratina japonica; assembly: GCA_019453355.1. NCBI lineage: Eukaryota > Metazoa > Arthropoda > Insecta > Hymenoptera > Apidae > Ceratina > Ceratina japonica. The sequence continues at coordinate 40,635 of SMSR01011831.1, read as the reverse complement.
GACGAATATTATGCCTTCGTAGCAGTATGTTTTATGTTATTACTCCTATGTCTAACCTCAGATTTTGACGTGCATGCGGTCGCATTCGACACACTTGTGGCGAATAATAGATATCGAAAACATATGGTCGTTCCGTCGGAGTTACTTCATTTTCTCCACCAGTCTTTCCCTCTCAGCGATGTATCATTAATTGCCGTTTAACAATATAGACCGAAGTGTTTTTAAAACTATTAGACCTAATAAAATTGTATCTCTATATTTAGTATAGTATATCTTTAGATTTATATCGTTGCACGTCGACGGTCTTTAGCAACGCTTCATTTCATTCTTTTAATCTTGTATGAAAAATATAATATTATCGATGTATCTTCAAAATAACACCAAATCGAAAAACGTGTTCGTGTTTCATAGTGGAAGAACATATAAAAATTAGTCGCCTATATTACTAATAGCGCATATCTAGTCTTAATGTAAACGTGAAACATTTTTTTCATAACTTGCCTATTTCTTTTTTTAAATTTACTTTGCGTCAACAATAAATATATTGTAAGAATTTTTGTATTGTAATGTAATGAAAAGTATTTGGAATAAATGCCGTTTATTAACAATTGTTTAATATTTGATATGTAAAGGTCCTGTCAGGAGATACTATCATTATTCGTGGACAGCCTATTGGTGGTCCACCTCCAGAAAAGACTGTTACTCTTTGTAATATCACCGCACCAAAGTTAGAACGATGGAAAGGAAATGATAGGTATACTAAATTACTTAGTATAATTCCGATCTCTCCAATTCGTCACATCGTCTTACATGTGCATTGCAATAGAAATCTTTTATTTTCAGCACGGACGAAAGTAAAGATGAACCATATGCTTGGGAAGCTAGAGAATTTCTACGCAAAAAACTTATCGGTCAAGACGTAAGTTTCGTTACAGAAAAATCTATGAACAAATCGGCTACTACAGCTAACGCAAGTAGAACTTATGGAACTGTGTGGCTAGGGAAAGGTACATATTTTTTGTTATTAGAAGTTTTATACTTAGGGCATGTGAAAAGGTCGGGACTAAATTTAATCTGGCCTTTGTATATCTATATTTATAAACTGATAAGCTTTTTGATTATCGCAGATAAGAATGGAGAAAATATAATTGAAACACTGGTGTCTGAGGGTCTGGTAACCGTAAAGAGAGACACTAGAAACCCTGCTCCCGAACAAACTCGATTAATCGAACTGGAAAATGCAGCGAAAGCAGCTAAAAAAGGGAAATGGTCGGAGTCACCGGCTTCTGAGCACATACGCGACGTGAAGTGGGCCGTAGAGGAACCTCGTAAATTGGTCGAGAAATTCGGGAAGAAACCAATTAAAGCTATCATTGAGTTCGTGTTTGATGGGTCTACCGTGAAAGCGCTTCTGTTACCCGACTTTTATAACATAGTATTAATGATATCGGGCGTTCGGTGTCCTGGATGGCCGAACGGGAAACGCGAACATTCAACCGGCGATCCTTACGCGGACGAAGCTAGATACTTCGTCGAATCCCGTCTTCTACACAGAGACGTCGAGGTGGTGCTTGAATCTGTGAACAACAACAATTTCATCGGCAGCATTTTACATCCAAAAGGTTGGTAGCATACAATTAATTATGGAAACGATAATCGTAAAAGTAATCACACGTTTTTTATGTGATAGGTAATATCGCTGAAATTTTATTGAGCGAGGGTTTCGCTAAGTGCCAGGATTGGTCGATTAATAATAGCCGAGCTGGCGCGGAGAAACTGTACCTTGCAGAAAAAGCTGCGAAAGAAGCACGCCTACGTTTATGGAAAGATTATAAACCATCGGGTCCACAAATAGAATTCACCGGTACCGTTGTCGAGATAGTCAATGCGGACGCCCTTATAATTAGGACGCCAAACGGAGAAAACAAAAAAGTGTTTCTCAGTAGTATTCGACCACCGACAAGAGAAAAGAAAGTGAGCGAAGAACCTAACAACGCGACTCGAAAAGATTTCAAACCTCTTTACGACATCCCGTGGATGTTAGAGGCTCGGGAATTTTTACGCGAGAAGTTTATCAGGAAAAACGTGAAGGTCGTGGTCGATTACACTCAGCCCGCTAGAGATAATTTCCCAGAGAAATTATGTTGCACCGTCACTTGTGGCAAAACGTACGTCAATATATATTTCTATTACTCTTAATTTATATCTCGTGCTTTTCGATCGATTAACGTGATCTTAAATACTTTTTAGGAACATCGCAGAAGCACTGGTCGCACGAGGCTTGGCAAGAGTAGTCAAGTACAGGCAGAACGACGATCAACGTTCGTCTCACTACAATCTGTTGCAAGTAGCTGAGAGCAAAGCAGAAAAATCGCAGCATGGTTTACACGCAAAGAAAGATATTCCTGTACATAGATTAGTAGACCTCTCTAACGACCCATCGAAGGCAAAGGCGTTCTTAACGTCCCTGAAACGAGCACAGGGGATTAAAGCCGTCGTCGAATTTGTCACGAGCGGCTCGCGCCTGAAATTGTTTTTACCGAAAGAAGATTATCTCATTACGTTCGTTCTGGCCGGTATAAGAACTCCGCGATGTCAGAGATCAGTCCCAGGTGGTGGTGTCCTAAAAGCGGACGAGTACGGTGAAAAAGCACTGGCTTTCACCAGGGAACATTGTTTCCAAAGGGACGTGGAGATAAAAATTGAAAGTACAGAAACCAAGGGAAGTGGATTTATCGGCTGGTTGACAGTCAACGAAGTCAATATGTCCGTTTCTCTCGTCGAGGATGGACTCGCAGAAGTAGTTACCTTCCCTGATTTCGGAGAATTAACGAGAACTCTGAAAGCAGCGGAAGAACGTGCCAAATCGAAGAAGTTGAACGTAAGTTGGTTCATAAATGTTTTACAGAAAAGTAACGTCTTGATTTGTAAAAATTAATCGTTGACTTTCACGTGTTAAAGATGTGGAAGAATTTCGTGGAAGTGCAAGTCGAGAATGACAAGAACGACAATGAGAAAGAAATCGCGGAGAGGAAGATCGATTATCAAGAAGTGGTGCTCTCCGAAGTCACCGAAGAACTTCACTTCTACGCGCAGAAGGTCGATCAACGCAGCATGCTGGAGAACTTGCTGTTACAGTTGCGCCAGGAGTTAGGATCTAATCCACCGCTTCCGGGTTCTTACAAGCCCAGCAGAGGTGAATTAGCAGTTGCCAAATTTACAGGCGACGATCAGTGGTATCGCGTCAAAGTGGAAAAAGTTTCTGGTACCAATGTCAGTGTGTTTTATATTGACTATGGTAATAGAGAAACGGTTAACGTTACGAGAGTAGCCGATCTACCGTCGAGATTCGCTAGCGACAAACCTTACGCTCACGAACACGTTCTCGCTTGCGTCGCTCTTCCAAACGATGTAAGTTTTATTACACGAGAAATTTCCTTCATTGGCTGTTACTATTATATCTGTATGTTTTGACTCTCAATTTGCAAATATTTCCAGAACGACGACAAAAAAGCGGCAATTGAAATCTTCAAGGAAGATGTAATGGATAAAATCTTAATGCTGAACATAGAGTTCAAGTTAAGCAGTGCCGTTACTGCTGTAACATTAGTTGATCCTTCATCTAACGAGGATATCGCAAAAGGACTTATTTCTGATGGGTTGCTGCTGGTGCAAAATCAACGAGAGAGAAGATTTACTAAATTGGTAAGCCGATACTCTACTATATTACTTTCTGGTCGTATAATATGTTACGTTAATGCTTTCTTGTTTTAATTACAGCTCGAGGAATATAGAAAGGCTGAAGAAGATGCGAAGCATAATCGACGTAACATTTGGAGATACGGTGATATACGAGCGGACGATGAGAAAGAGTTTGGCTTGTAAAGAATCAGAAAATGCTCAAGAAATGATTGAAAAGCGATTAATACAGGGAAAAAGACATGTTATTAACTGCATAATAATTATGTGAGGATACATCAGATTAACGAAAAATAATAAATGTCCATATGAAACACAGGCAGGGGAAAAAGAGAGGAAAAGAGAGAATTATCTGTTGCATTAAATTATAATGCAGTTATATTTCATTATATAAAAAAAAAACATGAATTGTACATAACAATTTTATTAATTCTTGTAATTTTTGAATGGAACAGTGGCATAATACATTGTCATCAATCATGATTTGTACAACAGTGTAAAGTTTCGTTGTCGAATAACTCTAAGAATTCCAGACAAAACTACTTTATTCCTTTCACGATCTAACTACAACGTGCAATCTATTTCTAATTATTTACATTATATGGTTGAGAGAAAAATCATTCTTCCTTTTTACAGATTTATGTTGCATTCGATCATGTAAAACTTATATGAGTGAAAATAAAGTTCACTCGTATATCAAGCTCTTTTAAATATGTAAGAATTTGATGTATGAAGAAAGTATACAATATTTTTATTTCACGCATTACACGTTTAGCTTCACAATCAGCAAAACATATTACGTATAGATGAAAAATTTGTGTCTATTTGATTCGAGCACATCTATTTCATACTTGGAACGTTTTATTTTGTGATTCACAAGGAATAGCTTTCGGAAATGAAGTTGGGAAAATTCTTTCCTATAGAATATTGCTATCTTTTATGCATAATAATTCCAGCTTCAAAAATTTTTCATCAATCAATTTTATGTCTGTATGCGTACAGATTTCTAAAGATAATCGGAAATCATGTTTAAAGAGTGAGACAAAAACGTTTACAATATGAATATATCATATGGTTTGTCTGACTTGTATACATATTATGCATGTAATGTGCATTCCAAACTGTGAAACTCTTTTTATATACATCATTATTTTTGTTTTAAAGAAAAATTATATTTTACAATTAAAATAATTCGTTCTCATCATAATAAATGGGTTCTTTGAGTGTATTTGTTAATTTTACATTTTATACAAGTATTCTGTCTTTTTGCTACTGAGAAGTACACATGAAATTATTACAGAATACAATTATGGAAATCCAAGCAATTTGTAAAAATACGAATACGACTGGTATGGAGGATATTGATTAGAGGAAGGTGAAATAAAATAATCGAATATACCAGTATAAAAATCTATTTTTATGTATAGGAACAGAGGAACATTCAATCGAATGAAAAAGATAGTAATCATCACATATTAATAAGTTTCTAATTACTTTAAGGATGTACCACATGTTGTAATACTTCATTATCCCAGGAACAAGAATATAAATTATTGTTAAACCATGCAAAATCACGTGTGAAGTCATTATGCCGATCATCTTTGTACACGGATAATAAGAAGTTAGTGTCGAGTACCTCGACCGTAACGTCGTCAGAGCAAATAGCCAATTCCTCCGACCTGTTAATCAATAATATTGTACAGTGTATCATACCAGAAACGTTTTAATTCATCAGCTTCTATTACCTTTTAGAATCTGGATTAAATGCGAGTTTATGTACTGATCTAGGATAAATATGTGCTTCCTGTAATACTTTTGCGTCCGCCATTCTGAGATCAATTATTATAACTTCCCCGTCTTCTGTACCAATTGCTAATATATGCGACTGACTGGGATTCCAATTTAGCGCTGATAAACCGATGTCTCTTTTCAGAATACCTAATATGTAACAACATAGATTTTACCATGTATTCATAGTAACATTAGTACTTGTGTGAATGCTTAGTTACATACTTAGAGCTGGCTTTGATTTCCTTGTGTCCCATAACAGCGCTTCAGAATCGAGTGACGCTGACGCGAATTCAGCCAAGCTTCCAGGTTTAGCATCAACACAAGAGACTATGTCCATATGAGAACCGTTGAACGAATGTATTGCCATTAACTCTGATAAGTCCCATACTTTTATACTATAATAAATTTATAATTTTTACTACTATCTCAGATATCTTTTAATACAAGCCAGTCAAGTGACTTACCAACAATCTACTCCCCCAGAAACTATATGGTTTTTATCTTCAAATGCGGAAAGACTTAAAAGACTGTCGTCGTGTAAACAAGCGTATCCTGCGCACTGCAATTCATGTGAATCATCAGACATCTTAGTTACCTGAAGAACCTCCAATGCACCGCTGTCTTCGCCAATTACGAATTTATCATTTTCCAAGAAAATAGCGTCGCAAACTCCAGTTTCTGTTTTCATTGCCAAATAAGCTTTGTTCCTATCAAAGTCTCTGATATTGTTGTAATACCAGACAGTGCCCCTCCAATATCTGTCTGTCAGGTTACTACCGCCAAGGATAGCACTATTTTCTGTCGAAAGAACATAATTATTTGTATTATTAAAGACATAAGAGACGAGAGAAACTCTTATCGGCGAATTACCATTATAAATTGAAATAAATTGCAAGTGCTTGTCAGATACCGGTGGTCTGTCTGCCGGCGTCATGCTCCTATAAACTTCAGCATTTAAATTAGGCTGAATCTGCGCCATAGCGTTTTGATCCTCGAAACTCATAGCGCTAAAATCTTTGATATCGTAGTAAAAACGTTTATATTAATACATAAATCTCGATCTCGATGGGCATGTGCGCGGCACTGGCCGACGAGTGTACACGCACTTATTTACGTTTTGCGTACGTACTCGTAGCGTGTACTACGCACTACATAAGTAAAAGTTATCGCAAAGCGAGCAAATGATAGATATTAATTAATAAATTAAATAATCCAGTCGCACTTTCTGCAGTTTACTCTAATATCACGTGGCTTCAGGTGGTTATAGCAACCGTGGCGACATCTACACGCGATTCACGGAACTCGACCGCGACTATTAGCGGTCGGTAAAACAGCTGAGAATGATTAGTGAAATTATGAATAGAAAAATGACATGCGAAAATGATAATTCATCATTTTATTCCTACGCGTTGCGTTTCCGTTTAACAAAGATCGCCGTCGATCGAACTTCTCGGTGCTCTCGTCGACGATCCCATAAAAGATCGCTTTTGCATCGGTCTTTTACCGGCATCCTAGTTTTTGGAACGGTGTGTAAAAGTAGCGAATATGATTACCGCGGTAACGTCTGCCCGTGACGTAACGGCCTTACTCGCTGTACTCCTGATAATTTCCGTCGCGACGCATGCGTACTCGATTCGGAGCAAAAATCAGAATTAGTCCAACGGAATCCCGGAAAGTTGCGAGTGCGAGACACGGCGGTGCCGTTGTATAAAACCATAATCACGAGCACTGTTTAACCTGTCAAAACGTGGTCACGTATCGTTATTCACGCGGTCCAAAGTGTTGCGGCTAGTCGTTCAAAGGATTCGGTCGGCTGCCAAGCAGGATGGTGAAGCCAGAACAAATTTTAATTATCGAACCGCGAAACGAGCTTCGGTTCAGGGGTACGTTACAAATGACGAATCGTCCGTCTATCATTAAACATTTCCCTTGCACGTTCCTCTTTCTTTCACCTATCCCCCGATCCCCTGCTCGACTTCGCTCCCTCGTTTCGTGACTGACTCAGGCACTTTTGTTGGTTAGTTAACACGAGCTGCACACGGTGCGCTACGTTGTCAAGATGACGTAAGGTCGACTCCGCCAGCCAATTTTGTTACATTTTCATTTGCGATTGTGTAGCATCGCGCGTAGCCGCCCCAGCGAAAATCGTCGGCCTTTTCGGCCGTACCTAACCCCATTCGTTGTACGTCATTTGATGTCAAACCTAAGTACATCACGATTCAATTCTTGGCCTCCCCTCTCGCCTCCCTCATCCGCCAACTGATATACAGTCAGCAATATTCGTCCGACTGGATCTTATGCGTTTATTGTGTTCCACGCGTGATTTTTTGAATATTTTTTTCATCGACCACACGTCCCTTTACCTGCGCCCGTGCGTCGGACGTCGATAATTAATCGGCAAATTTATTTATGCCTGATCACGAATTAAATATCTCGCACGATCCCACGACCGTTGAACAAAGCTTGCTTAGAATTTGATCAGTGCTTCTTAGTCATCTCTATTGAGCACTTTTCAACGTTATCATTTGCTAAATCTGATATCGCGAGATAAACGCGCGTAAACAAAATATTGAAAGTCACATTCCCCCTTTTTCTTAATTTATACATGGATCATGTTCAATAATATTTACAGGAGTAAAATGGTTTAAATTAGCATCTACTGTGTAAACGGTCTTTAGGACCTTAATCGTGTAAAGGTCGCTTGTGCTCGGCGCGTTTTTTCTGTACGGTAGAGAAATTTGAAAATTATATATGCGTCGTGGTAGAGAAATCGAAACATTTTCTAGGAATTAAATTTACATAAACAATTTCTTCATGTAAAGAGAGCGACAGTCCGGTGCAGGTAGATCGCGTCTGAACACAAACGACCCACCTTTGCACGGTATTTTTTTTCAGTGAAGCGTTACAAGTAAAAGCGTTTTCATATTTCACATTAATATTTATGGTATTTTTTTTTATTCCTTTTCTCCATAAATCTGAAGCGATTAGCTGCAAAGTAATGAATGCTCGTCCCGGTCGTATAATACGGGCGAATTTTTAATGAATTTCGAAACAGAAAAATAAATATGAAACCTTTTAACGTGGTATTGTAGGCCCATTTACGGAAAGAACAGTCACATCATATATGAAATTAACTAACCCGTCAAATGATAAAGTTCATTTTAAAATAAAGACGACGGCTCCGAGGAGGTATTGCGTTCGTCCTAATTCAGGGACAATACTTCCAAAGCGGACGTCTCAAATAGCAGGTTGGTATTAAGCGAATAATTAAAATTACAGTTGCGATTAACTTACTGACACCTGTTCTATTCTGAAGTTAAATCGCAGATCTTCATTTATGTACACGAAAGCTAATTCACCGGGTATTGCATTTTTCAGTCACTCTTCAACCGTTTGATTTCGACCCGGCAGAGAAAAATAAACATAAATTCATGGTACAGTCGTTGGTAGCTCAGGATGATGATGATGAAAATCCTGATGTGGTATGTACCATAATTATCCCGACAACTCGTCAATTCTTCGTTATTTTATGATCTTATTTTTACAAAATCTTGTTTCTCTTCAAAGTGGAAGGGAATGGATCCTGAGCAATTAATGGAATCAAAACTCAAATGCGTGTTTGAAAATCCTGTGACGAAGACCACCACATCCGAGACAGTTACGACGACGACTAAATCCGAAGTTAATTCGAACGATGATAAAAATAAAGGGGTCAGTGACGTTGTGAAGTCATCGCCCAAGGTATTGATCACTAGGAATGTTATTTTCGTGACTATCGTTGTACAATGATACGAGACGTATATTTCGACAGATTCACGGAGATGCCGAAGAGAAATTAAATAAGGCAGCACAAGAAGTTCACCAGCTGAGGGAAGAGGGCAGTGCTCTGAGGCAGGAGAATCTTCAATTGAAGGTGAGCTAAATCGGGAATTTCCAAAATTAATCGAACCGCACGAGAGGATCGTCGATGGATTCATTATCGTTTTTTCTCTTATCTCGTTTCTAGGAGGACTTGCTCCAGTTACGAAACGCCTTGCGGGCCGGCGAGGCTAATATATCGTCGGCAAAAACGCTTACCTCGCACAACAATAGCGAATCGTCACTAAACGTTACCACCATTATTATCGCTGTTGTTATGGTCATATTTGGATACGTGCTGGCAAAAATGATCTGAGCAGTCATTATTTTAAAGCGTAAACTTGGCACATCCCCTCTTCCCCTGTGTTTCTTAGCCTGCCCCTCCCCCTGCTATACCACGTACTGATCGAAACCAATCGTAATACACGATTGTTCATAATAACTATAAATATGAACGGGTAGTGGTTACAATAATAGAAGTTATTCGCTGCAGGAGTGTGCTTATATTTCGGTAAAGCGGTCAGGTACGAAATCCTTTTTTAAGAAGTTAAGGCACTATATATATATATAGCCGAATGGAGGCACATTGGACTATGAGTGCCCGGGAAATCAATGTAAATTTTGTTATTGTTGCGTATCAGAAAACTATTACTATTAATTTATGTAATTAATTATAAATAAAACTAAACAACTGTGTATCTTCGGAATTTGTACATTAATTCTGTTAATCACCTTTCTTATAAAAGGATTTTCGCTTTACAAATCTCGCTTTGCGGCTGTGTCTTTGAAAACCATGTTGCCACTGACTAAATTATGTACGAGATACGAGAAACTTATATGAATGAAACACACGATTCTTTTCAATATGCATTATTTTGTATTCCATTAAATGTGTACATTTGATTAAAAACACAATCGGGTCAGTCTGTTCGTTTCAACAACTGCGGTGCACCTTTACACACGGAAACGAGAAACGACAAGAGTTTGATTTATTCGTTAGACACTTCTAACAGTACTTAACAATCACGACGTAAGATTGTACATAATGTATTTTAAGATATCGTGTTAAATATTAATTGTGTAACGTGCATAGTCAGGAGGATACGGTTCTCGTAGGGGGAGGCGGCGTTAGGGGCGGAGGGGCTGGCCGATCGGTAGTGATTCATGACTCAGAATTTGGATACGCTGGCTCTATCCATCAGCAATGGTAAATATTCATTATAAGAAATTGACGCATTCAAGTCTTCGACGCTTCAGTGTATTTTTATTTCTTTATGTTTGTCTTACAAAAATTCGAAATAAAGATATCTCGGATGTCACATGGTCGACCAGTTTTGTATTTTGTACCTCTCTGCCGATAATGATCCGTTCCCTCGGGTCGATCTAAAGTGGTGCATGGTGTACACGGAGATACGGTGCCGCTAAACAATTTGCCGCTATATAGTCGTACGGATTTGTCTACTTACACATATATAGGCATATGTATGTATATATACTATATATGAATGGTAGAGAGGGAGAGAGAGACACATCACGAATACCGTCGAGAGTACCGAGCACGTCATAGTTATTATTACATATAGGCTTACATTTAAACATTCATATATCTGTGCCTTAGAAGTAGAAAAGCAGCAATAGGTATATAAACTATTTGTGCTTCATCACCGTTTGAACGTTCTAATGTTTTCTGGCTGTCCGCGAGATCTTCCTAGTTCTTTCCGACGATAAACCTAAGTTCATTTATTGTAGCATAACACGAGTGTCGGCTATTTATATGATGCATTATACGACGTTTAGTTTATTATATTATTTATTATTTCATGCGATGCATATTATACGATAGACTCTTTTTATATATATATATCATTTGACATTTCCCATCGTTCTCCGAGTTTCTGATCGAAACGCGCAATTGCTATCTAATCGATTTCGAAACATTTTAGATTAACTTTCGATGAGTCGCGTCAGCAACTGGTAGAATGATGATACACATATCTTACTTTGCGTATATTGTATACAATCAACAGCAATCGAATTGAACAACGCAATAGGTTTTCTTAATTCAGATCAAACAAGGATTTCATCGTTTTATACGTATACATATGATATTTAGTAGGGGTCCGCGGGTGTATCCCGGAGGTGTCACTATAATAGTAATCGAGTATCCGTAATTACGGGGATATCTGCCTCGAAATTCAATTCGGAATCCGTCGTTGCATTTTTCAAACTGACCTTACGCAAGTTTGAAAGCGACTTCATGATCGGTATCGAACGCAGCGACGGTATTATCATACGATTTTGAGTTTCGAGTTGAGCGCAAAGCCCAAAATTACGGGTACTGTTAAAAATTTTTCTAAAAATAGGATTCGATGAAGAAATGCATGAAGCAATATTCATGTATTTTTTTATTAAGTTTAATGAAAAATATACATTGCGGAACACTAATTTTCATGGACGGTACATTAAATTTTCTTCAAAATTCATTAAATTGTCTCAAAGTTCATTAAACATTTTTGAAAATTCATTAATTTTACGGTAAAAATTTAGTGTACCCTAACTTTCGATATTCACTCCGAACCGGAGTTTCAAGCACCGACTTCTCGGGCGCCCGTACATCCCTAATATTTACCACAATTGTAATTATGATACTTTCCCTAATATTCCAGTATAAAGCAATTAACCCTGCTGCGCTCCTCGATCCGAGTACACGCTTCAAATCTTCAACAGACAAATTGCCCTTACAAGCGATGCTAATTTCTCTATTAATTTTATTTTCAATCTATATAAATAATCAAGAAGATATAATAACATCCTTAATAAAATACATATTATTTATTTATAACAATTTGTACATAATAATAATAATAGTAAATATTTTGAAGAGGAAGAGTAAGCAGAGTTGCCAGGAAAAAGGCCCCTTCCGCCAGGAATCGGCGAATCAGAGGAGAATCGAGCCGATTTCCTGATGGAAGGTGACGGTAGGATCTTTTTCCTGACAACTCTGATAAAGAATTGTCCCGGAGATCGCAGGAGGGTTAACAATTATCTGTCGAATACACCTAAGGTACAGGTATACTCGAATTACACGGAACATTCGATTGAAACGATTTCAGAATTATACATATTGTCCATCGAACACGTTGCAACTTATCGGACGAATAGGTAACTGTTCCTCAAGTTCCTGTTGACAGTGTTATTAAAATTATAATTGTAAACGTATACAAATAATCGTGGAACTGTGGAAAAATGTATTACAGTACAAGATCGTTGCGTTCGAGGAGATACGATAAAAAATCTTCAGCACAAGATCGAATTACTCGGAATCTTGTCTTATCATTACCGAATAAAATGTAACGATTCATAGAAACGTAATATGAATACAATAAGTACGATTCAGGAACGAAACGAACAGATTTAATCAATAAATGAAAAAAAGGGAAACGATACACTGTATATAGAATTACCGAATGAATATCAGTGGAACGCGATCGCAATTATAAATGAATATGTTCTACATGTGTATTGACAAGCGTTAGTTAGCGAGCGTATTTACGAGATAATTGTTCCAAAACGAATGTAGCATCCGATTTTTCTTACTATGTACGTGAAATAAAGGTATTACGCTGTATACTAATACGGTCCGAACAATGATGTACCTATACTTTAAATATATCATCAATCAATTACGAGCGAAGGTTACTCGATATCGCGTAATATTAGATCGGCGTAAATATAGACACCCGGTTATCGATCGTCCGCGCG
>SMSR01011831.1:4283-18088 GCA_019453355.1 Ceratina japonica | reverse complement strand
CACGGCAGCGCATTTCATTGATCCGTTTAAATCACAAGCATCCGGGCGACGTATGTGTGTCATCGCCGAGGTATCACCGGATAACCGATATTTTCTCAAGGGCCGGTCTACTTTCGAGCCGATTCTTCGACTTGATCCCGATCTTCAGGCTGACACAGCCCAACGCTATTAGGGAGCTTATAAAAAGTCTGTTGTGCTTCTTCAATAACTTCCCTCCTTTCAATNTTCTCCGCGAATCGATTCCCAGGAACCAGCGGGACCCGTTCGGACGTCGCCTCTCTTTGTCCGCGGCGAGGATGCACCACGTCCTGCTTCTCGCTGGTCTACGACGCGGCCTCAACCTCGCCCATGTTAATTGCCGGGGATCGATTTTCCTGGAAACGATTACACGGCCGCGGCCTCACGGTCGTTCGATCGCTCGTTCCGGGATCCCGGTGTTCGCCGCAGGTAATCGTCCAACGGAGACCATCGCGGCTCGACGTAAAAGACGCGAGGCATCTTCGTCGTCCTCCTCTGCCGTTCAAGTATATACGAGAAATGTAATAAAAAATGCGTTTCGGTGCGCCGTTCTGTATAGGACATGCGAATGCGCCACCGGCGTTATACGGAACGTACTTGCTGGTAGAGATATATCTACGAGCACATACGCACGCATACGCCCGTTTCCACGCTTGTACTTGCACGTATGAACGCGGAACACGAACCGGATGAATAAACGGCGTGAATAAAAGTAAGTAGGTTAACGAGAACGGGATGTTGGCCCCCGAAAAAACGCACGATCCTCCCTATTTATCGGTTCGTTTTTCTGTCCACGTAGCTTCCGTTCCTTTAGTCCTGGCCCGGAGAAGCTCCGACCGCCTCGTCGGCATTCGAATCACGCCAGGCTCGAGACCCGAGACGGAAATCCCATCGGGACGGACCGTGAAATCGAATTCAAGACGAATCGAACCGTTTCACTGCTCCTCTCGGTCGGACGTGTACCTACCTACCTACATACATACATACTATATACCTTTTCCACGATTCCTCCGCATGCATACCGCGCAAATTGCGCCTGTTACTGTCGTATTGTTATCCGCACGCGACCCGTAATACTCCCCGGCTCCGGGAATAATCGTACGTATTTAGTTTCTGGTTTGAATCAATGTTCGCGATTCCGTTGCTCGGTAATGCGAGAACCTTCGTGAACACGAAGGCACGACGTCGACAGAGAAGATCCGACGCTCGATTGATTTTAACTTCTCTTTTCGTTTGTTAGACGCGCACGATTTCGTTCGCGGTATTCATGGCACAGGAATTCCTTCCGATTCCTCGGCAGTTTTTACTCGTACTCTGTTAGGTAATGCGTCTTCCTCTCGTTACGTTTTTTGTAATATTTTACGAGGTATAGCAGCAAAATGTCTGCGTTCTTAAATTTAGGTCGATGCACTGTCATTCGTACTCGATATTTTCTACGAATCTAGCAATGTGAGTGAACGTTTCGTGAATAATTTTGTAGACGTGAAATGCGATGTCTCTACAGTGACTCGGCCGATTCATCGATTGTTCCGTTTATTATTTATGTATTGGCTTCGTTTTCGGTCGAAATCCCGATTTTCATTGACAGATCTAGACGTAGGGGTTTCAGTTCGTCAACGTGCACATATTTTCGCCAATTTATTTGTTGCGACGCGTTTGGTGGGAAATAACTTTTTAAACGCACACGGGGAAAATTACATTTTCGACGATGTCACTCCGCATTCGTGCGTCATCGGTTTTGGAGTTGCGCCGTGCGTTATGAAATCGTTTCATTGAAATCGGGCAAACGCACTGGAAACTGTTAGCATTTTGATTGCATACAATAAAGTTACATCGTTTTACAAAGTCTATCTGTTACGCACAAGTTTATTTGTCGAACTTTATAGCTGAGCTTCGCAGATGCAAATATTAAAAATTCAGTCTATGACAATGTTAATGATATTCATACTTTTTATTACTTATTCGAAAATTTCAAGCTTCTAGGACAACAATTTTCATAAAATAATATGATATGTTAACGAAAAATTCTTGTTTTTAAAATAATCCAGTCCCGAGATACCGTGCACACTGCAAGAGGTGTTTTTTTAAACATGCTCTCGGAAATTGGCTGCCCGGCTTCAATTTTAATTATTTTTACACCAAAGAAATTCACAATATAATCAAAGATTAGTACAATATTTGTACGAAATTTGATAATAATAAATTAAAACGTGTCTCCACAAAAAACTCTTCAAAAGCCTCACTTTTTCGGCCTTCTAACTGCGTACAACCCCTTAAAATATTCTTCGTATGGATTTTTCACTCTTCGAATCAAATCTACTTCATTTTCTTAATATTCTTTTATTTCAAATTGCACGAGTCGACGATTCTTCTATTAATCGGCAGTAAATTTCCCTTAATGGTCGTTAGAGAGCACATACGTACACACGGCTCCTTCTATGGCTTTCGGTCGACGGTAAAAGCTCACGCTGGCACGTGTACTACGTGATACATGCATGAGGCAAAGTGCACGTTCCTTACGTGCATCTGCATACTTGAACGCGTATACATAAGTATGCACAGTTCGCTTTCGGCGCGCTAAGTGCACGTAGCGTAGGTACACGATAAACCGTGTATACTCTCCTGATTAGTTTAAGGAAGGTAACGTCCCGCGTATTCCACCGTGTGCACTGTAATCCGTCTTGCAGCTGGCTGCACCCTACGCCGGGGATAACACCTTGGCCGGAACCGAAGCCGCGGCTAACGATCGATGGTCATCCGAGCGCGAACCGATGACCGACGTTCACATTTAGTAAAGTACGGAAATCGAGAAAATCGCACGATCTCCGGCTGTTCTCGGCTGACTTTGATTAGATTCATAGATTTCGTTAACATCGTAATTCCGTTCCCAGAGTAAAAATAATTAAATTAATATCACATTTAGTAAAGTACGGAAATCGAGGAAATCGCACGATCTTCGGCTGTTCTCGGCTGACTTTGATTAGATTCATAGATTTCGTTAACATCGTAATTCCGTTCCCAGAGTAAAAATAATTAAATTAATATAATCGACGACGAAGAAAATTTAAATGAAACTTTCTGAAATTTTGATAGCATTCATCTTCCGGATTGAAAGCGTGTATTTTGACAAATCATATGCCGACGTTTCGCCAACGTTGCAGTTAGCCTGATCAGGGCTCTGATACTTTCTGAAATTTGTTTATACATCTTGTCTTAAGATTATTTTTCGATATTTATTTTGTATTCTTGTTTTTAGTCGCCGTTGCGAATTAGCAAATTAATCAACGCTGAAATTGAACAGAGGAACGTGAGATGGGAAAGTTTTTCTGGTAGAGAAGATGGAAACTGGCTTTCTTTGTCTACTTAATGATATATTACGGAACGACGTTGGTAACTTTTCAACTGTAGCATCAATCATCGGATGTATCTTTTAATAAATCTTCCGACCGACGGTGTCTCGTTGCGAAGTTCCCAGTAAATTCGAGAAGTTTAACATTCACGGAAGAAGCGTAGCTTGACGAGCGTAAGCTCGTGACCTACTTTCCTTTCATGTTTACTTGATCGATCATACGAGCACATTATTTTTTTTCTTTCTTTTTAATGAAACCTCATCGTTTCGGTGACTGCGATCGTCTATCCGACGACCCTTCTTCGTTCCATTCCACGATGTTAACAGCTACCCCTTATCGCTGCACACAACATCGCCTCTCTCTGTTATCAATTAAAAATTGAAATTAAATATTTTTCAATTTGTTCCGCTGTCCAATTTCTTTATCATTTCTTTACCACATCAATTACGACATATAATGAAATTTCGATGCTTTATCGCGAATCTTAAATTGTCATCAAATTATTTCAGTTTCGATTCGATTCCGGTGGCCGACGATAAGTAAAGAATGATCGGTATTCGGCTGAGGCATTTTGACGAGGAGCTTAGATACGAGGCAAGGCGATAATGGCTTAACGTTTTAGGATTTGCTTTATATGTATGCGTCCGCCGAGGAGATTACGTCTGTATGTAGGTATACGGTGCGTGTACATATAGATATAAGCGATAATATGTATTTCCCGAAGGACCTGTTGGCGGCGTGCCAATCCCAAATGTATCCGCGTCGCACCGTCTCCGACCCGATGCCGGCGGTCTACGATGCAGAAATGAGAAAAGCTTTTGGCCCCTGGCGTTTCACGGCAGCGCATTTCATTGATCCGTTTAAATCACAAGCATCCGGGCGACGTATCTGTGTCATCGCCGAGGTATCACCGGATAACCGATATTTTCTCAAGGGCCGGTCTACTTTCTAGCCGATTCTTCGACTTGATCCCGATCTTCAGGCTGACACAGCCCAACGCTATTAGGGGGCTTATAAAAAGTCTGTTGTGCTTCTTCAATAACTTCCCTCCTTTCAATGAACGGTTTTTCATAGTTTTGCAAAGATCTCAACCACAAATTGTTATAATATGCTTATATCAAATGAAATTTGATTCTTCATTACACAAAAGAATTTTAAAAGACCTTTAAAGAATTTTTTTAAATTAAGAATTTTAATTTAAGAATTTTAAGAGATAATTTTTGTATTTTAGCATAAAGAAATTAATTTTTTACACTTCTTTCATAAATCCTGTGTGTTAAACTTTAAATTCTACACTGGAGCATCGTTAGGAGGTAGATAAGCATTTCTTGAGACATATATCTACACGTCTGAGATTTATTCTAATGCTACAGAAAAATAGAATCGTTTTGTATCGGCGTCGTCGCCGAGATTAGCTTCGACGGAATAGAGATCTTTGAAGGCTAGTACGGCGTAAACGGCGCGGATCTATGTAGGTTGTACACCTGTTACTTCATCGAAAGCATTTAAAGAACAAACCTTATTCGAAAATGTTAGCGAAACTTTCAGCTAAGGTTATAAGTACACCTTTTTTACTTATCGAATACCGTGTTATTGCATTGCCGCAGATGCGAGTGGAAATTTCTCTCTCCGATACTGACTCTCTACTTTACTTTTCTCGTATTCTTGCTTGAAACGTGATAACGTTCTCAAACACGTCTTCTTCTCGGTTGATGTTTTTAAAGATAATTAAATTCCTCATTCTTAACTTTGTTTTCCAAATTATTTTTGTTGAAACGGACGAGAGGACGAAAATATTTGCAGATGTATTAAAAATTGTGGCTTTTCTTAGAGGTTCCTATTCCGTATAAAAAATTCGCACAAAAGTTGTGGCTTTAGTTGCCAAATGCAATTTCCTTGTAGTTCGAATAATTTAGGAAGCGTCTATACACTCTCCATGCTAAATACTAAAATTGGATTTTCGTTCGTAGAGAAGAACGTGCCATTTGCTGGCCGACAATAAATTTGTAAATGCAGGTGAACGGCGCGTCGTATACGAGCCTCCGTGCTCGTTTTGTTACATTTTACTACCGATAAATTCCGCATTTCTTTCGACGGTGACTTACGATACACCCGCGTGACATCGTTCTCCATTGCGAGGGAAACTTTTCGACGGAGTACGTGCAGATACAACCGAATCTCCAAAGAAATGGAGAACGCGAGAAACTTTGCGAGGCATTCTACGTTTCTTCAGCAGGAACCTATTTATTGTCTTACGACGCCGAGAGTTATGGCAGAGAGACATGCACAAAATATTGCAAACATATTATATATTAATTAACAATAATGATCTCCGAAATATTATAGTCAGTTGACAAACGAGTTAAATGAAAGAAAGCAAAAAAGCTTTTAGCAAAGAATCTATTTATTGTCTTATGACGCTGACAATGAAAGTTATGGCAGAGAGACATGCAGAAAATATTGCAAACATATTATATATTAATTAACAATAATAATCCTCGAAATATTATAGTCGATTGACAAATGAGTTAAACGAAAGAAAGTTTAGCAAAGAATCTATTTATTGTCTTATGACGCTGACAATGAAAGTTATGGCAGCGAGACATGCACAAAATATTGCGAACATATTATATATTAATTAACAATAATGATCGTCGAAATATTCTAGTCGGTTGACAAATGAGTTAAACGAGAAGAAAGCAAAAAACTTTTAGCAAAGAAACTATTTATTATCTTACGACGCCGAGAGTTATGACAGTGAGACATGCACAAAATATTGCAAACATATTATATATTAATTAACAATAATAATCCTTGAAATATTCTAGTCGATTGACAAACAAGTTAAACGAAACGAAGCAAAAAAACTCTTAGTAAGGAAACTATTTATTATCTTACGACGTCGAGAGTTATGGCAGTGAGACACGCACAAAATATTGCAAACATATTGTATATTAATTAACAATAATAATCCTCCAAATATTATAATCGCTTGACAACCGAGTTAAACGAGAAGAAGTAAAAAAGAAAACTCTCTGAATGGTCGCAGTAGGTCAATGCATCTGTCGCTGTTGCCAGTTCAATCTCTGTCAGTGAGTCAGCTACGCCGGTCGTAGACGAGGCGCAGTAGAAGAGGAATGGAACTGGTAAGACTCGTTGGCAAACTGGAAACCGACGGCAAGTTAGACGCGTAACAAACAGGCGCGGGACGATGACGGATGTATTTGAACTACGTTACCGCGACGGAGACCGATCAGACGGAGTGGTACCTGAACGGTGAGGGGGATATAGTCTTTGGATTTCGTTTAATCTCCGGCGCGAAACGCGAGTACGAATAGTATAGTTACCGTAGTTAGTAGCGCTAGACACGTCGCGTCGGCCGGCAGCGTTGAATCCCGTCCCGCTCTTTGCCAAAGCGTCGCCCGTTCGGTTTCTCTTTACTCCGGAGGTTCGACGAACCGTGCGTGTGTCACCGAATATCGTTGAACTTTGAACCGGTCGCCGAATTGGATACCGTTCGGAGCGCCGATACCAGGTGAGCGATTGAAAGTTGTTACTTCGATTGGAAACTGCGATACATAGGTAGGAGATTATGTGACTGAGAGGCCGCTGATTCGAATGGCCATCGATTTTGACACGGTAATTATCCGCCGATGGAACGGAAAGGGAAAGTTAAAGGATTTCACTGACCTTTCATTCACGATCGGTTTTACCATATGCTCGCCATTGTGTCGCGACTCGCGCGCACACACGCGTACATCCGCTGAACGATTACAAGAGAATGCAAAATAGAACTGATAATCGTTTTATCTCTTTACATTATTTCATCGTACTTCCGTTTATGTTCCAGTAAAATTGCGCGTTATGTCGGTTCAAAAGAATGTCTCGTAAACAACGTGGACGCTTAATTCCACTGAATTATTCGCTGTGTCGAATTCCGTGACAAATTCTCTCGGAGGAATTCTCGGCGAAATTAATTAATCGAGCGAGTCGAGTGTTGATCTTGAAAAAGTGGTGACACCGCGTGTCAGGGCGATGTAACGTGAGAATTCCGACGGAGCGTCGCCAGGCAAGGCCGTATCGGGAATTACATTTGCGGTCTGTAATTATACATTACTCGGCCGAGTCAGTGTTTACGGCGGCCTTTGTGCGAGGAGACATTCACGGGTTTCTTCAACGAGCACGCCATCCTTTCGCCCGGCATTCAGGCAATTTCACCACTTGCATTCCTTTCATACGGATACACGCCAGCGACGTACGGAACGGTAGAAAGGAAAAAAAAAGAAAACCGTGGTCGATTAAACGAGAGAATAATTATAGCCGGTTGAATGCTTCTCTTGTTTCTTCTTTCTGTCTTCCCCTTGCTTTGTGCGCGATCCTCCTGCTGCTGCTGCTTGTCGCATTCCTTTACTACTGTTTTCTGTCTTATAAACGACGACGAGACCGATTTCCCTTCTGCACGGCTGAAGCCAAGACAAAACGATTGCGCAACCTTATCGGATGATAGTCGACGGAACTAAGACTTAAATACCCAATTACTCTGTATTAGATAGCAATAGATCTTGATCACCTGAGGATAATTCGAAACTAACTCACATGCTACATAACTAGACTATCAATTTTATTTAACAATTTTGTATGATTTCCTGCGTAACATTTTCAATGTTATTGATTGAAATGTTTTTCGCTGGATGTACTCGACATGCGCTGTTAAAAATGTTTCATTACATTTAACAAAAGAATACGTGAATATTGTTTCATTGAATATTTCATTTTGAATATTTAATAAAATTTGTTATTAAATATTCATTGCGGAACACAAAATTCAATAAATTTTTTCAAATTTCATTAAATTTGTGATAAATTTACATCAATATGTGTTTAATATACAAGAAACTTAAATTTAATGTATTACTTTCCATGAAAAGTGCATTGAATTGAATGTATTATTTTTCATGGAAACTGCATTAAATTTAATGATATTTTAAACAATGTGTAATTATCGATTATTTCGTGTACGTACACAAATGATTCGGTGTCTCGGAATGACAAAGTCCATTAGCCTTTGAAATGTGGTTGATGCATTTCTGAGGCCGAGGCAAACGATCGAACCCTTAATGGCAATTTGGTGCCGAGAGAGCAGGTTTAGTTTTCGATTTGGAGCCGACGGGAGCCTCGGGCCAACAAACAATTACAAGATACCGTGCACTTACGAAACCTAAACTAAATTCCTATACATTCCCTGATTTTTATCTCGAGTATCTGTACGACTTAATACGTTGATCGCGTGTTTCCCAAGTGCCACATTCCTCTTGTCACGAGATAAAGTTTATTCTATTACAATAGAAATATCAATCATTCTGGATAATTTATACTTAATTCAAGATCAAGATATAATATATACATATAAGATATAGATCAAAGAATATAATTCTAAACATCTTTCTTTTTTTTTGTATACATATACTTAGTGTCATAATCAGAGCTCAACGGTCATAATTGACTCATGTCCGTTAAATAATGAAATTTTATTATTTAATTTAATTTAATTTAATTCCTTTATTTAACGGACATGAGTCAATTATGACCATTGAGCTCTGATTATGACACTAAGTATATGTATACAAAAAAAAAGAAAAATGTTTAGAATTATTTTAAAAGTTTCGAAGTTTATAGGCGATAAAACAAATGTTTCTCTCTGTTCCACAGGTTCGGTTAGCGTGCACCGGAGTCTTGTAGGGAATCCGGAAGTAACTGACGAGAGGATAAGAAAAGGAAAAGTTGCGAGAGTGAATCGCGTCGCATTGGGAAATCCCAGTCGGTCTCTCGTTCCACGTCCACGTCCGTAAACGCGCCGTTCGTTCTTCGTCCTTCTTGCCGGTCGGATCGAGGCGATCGGGAACGTTAGCCGACCAGTTCTCCATCGAGAAAACGAAAACGGCCGGTCGTCTCACCTTCGGTACCTGACACGAGTGGCGAGTAGCGGGCTCGCGGCTCGGAATTGGGACAGGAGAAACGTCGCGGCGTGATAATAGCATCGTCCAGCACGATGGCTTGCGAAGTCTCTAAGGTGAGTCTCAGAGATTTACTTATCTCTAAAAATCCGCGATCGCGTCGCTATTCACTCGCGCGATACGCGCGCACGCTTGCCAATTTGCCGGCAATAATATTTAATAGCCAGCTGATTGTTTCCTAATCGCCGGGTTTACGTAGCTCGGCCTATACGATATTCCCGAGATTACGAGATTACGGCGTTAATTGATCCGGAGACGAGAGCCGCCGGCTCGATGATTCCGTAATCGTTGCACACCGCGACGATCAAGCGTTAGAGGAAACCGCGGACGTTCTGCATTCATAAAATATAAACGATGCGTAGTAACGAACGCGAGGTGCACGTTGTGCAATGTTTAAGGGAAACGCCGCTCTCGAGTCTCCGTTCAATTTTTTATATTCATGTATCAACTTAGTGTTATGATGTATCAGTGATTCTCAAAGTATTTACCGCTGGTGCGGCTGTACTTAAAATATTATTAGGTTGAATCGTTAAATTTTTAAGTTTTATACGTAATCGAAGAGAAACGATTGAGAATCGCTGTGATTCATTATTATAGACACATCGAAATGCAATTTACGATTTTCGATCGTCGATAACACGGTGTTTGCTTATTCATAATTCAGCTCTCATGTTTTATGAACGACGAATTACACAGAATGATTCTCGTTATCCGTGTATTACTCAAGAATTGTTGAATTTGCGACGCGGAATACGATTTATGCGAACAGAAGGGAAGAGGATGAGGACGATATACACGTCGATCGAGACGAGCCGCGTCAGACAATTTGCGGAATTTCTAATTTATTTAGCGAACGATATTAATAATGCTCGTTACCGTGGTACTCTAATCGTCGTCGGGGGACGGGCCGATGCATGCGAGAAGCCTAGCCAGCTTAATTACTGCAGCACGATCTTGCAGTAACTGGCTCATCGTTTCCAATTTCATGTACATCGGCCGGAATGGAAATTCATAAGCTCCGCGGCGATCGATCGTGTTCGTTCGTGCGGAAGTTGGTGAAATTTCGAGCGAATCCGACGTCTCGCGTGGCTCCCGTGTATATCACCGACGACTGCACTATGCATGTTTCTTCGCCGACGAAACGAGCCAGAATTCGAAAGTACCAATCGGGTTTCCCAGCTCCGTTACGTTTCGCTATTTACGTCGAAGCGACGAACGCCGCTGGTTCCCGCCGCGCGTACTTCTGCTCGCGCGTGGACCGTCGCCGAACAACAAAGTTGCGCGCAACGGGGTTTAAGCTTTGTGCGACTTAGCGACCCCGTCGGAACTTATTTGCCAAGTGAATTAATCAGCGCGCGTCCGTTGCTCGGTCGCGTTTCACCCGCTGCCGCGAGCGGATCGACGCGAGAATCGTTCTGATTAATTCGCGATGAACTCGGTTCACGGCTCCACGAACGGTTCGACTGCACGTCCAGCCGAGGAACGCGCGCTTGTCCTCCTCCACGATCATACACGCGCGCACACAGTCGATCTTCTTTCACTCTTCTCCTCGTGACATTCAATTGAATCCGCTTCCTGCGTGGCTGAATGACGTTTACCACGCGCTCATCCGTTTACACGCTTGCACGCGCGCGGCGCGTAGCAAAAGACGTCGGCAAGAGGCGACGAACGTGCGTTCACGACATGCCATACTCGAGCAAAAACGAAACGAATTTCATGGGCGCACTAGAAATCGCTGCTGTGCAAAAGGTCTAAACGACGCTTGAATCAATCGGTCCGTTCAGACTCTCATTGTAAAATAACCACACGAGCGAAAGATCGACGATGACGAGCGATAAAAAAAAAATGAAATTTATTGGTCCGTTGGTCTTAGTATCCTTTGGGCGTGCAGCATCGGGTGGTCGTCTTTAGTCAACCGGGCGGCGGCAGCCGAGGAAGACGTTGAAACGAAAAAGGGACGATGGTGACGATGTCGATGTTGTATAAATTCTTCTCTCTGTGTCTGTGTCCCGGCGTGTAGCTCGAACGATGGCCGATTCACGCGGCTTCAAGCCAATAAACCAGTTGTGGCAGAGCGCGGCAGTGTCGACGGACCCGGACTCGGAGTGCCTCTACGAAGAGATCTCGGGCCTCTCGGGGTCCCAGGATACGGAGCCAGGGCCGGCCGGGGCCGCCGTTGGCGAGGAGGAGGAGGAGGAGGAGGAGGAAGAGGAAGAAGAGGAGGAAGAGGAAGAGCAGAGAAGAGATTTCGGTGCTCAGGTCGGCGGTAGCGGTTGGTGGAGGCAGTCGAAGGGGGCCGACAGGCACGTGAGTAACGTCGCCGGCGGCACGGGGGTTAGGGAGAGCCACAAAAGTGTCGGTACCAGCGCGGGCGCGAGATCGCGCAGCAGATCGGCCGATCGGCCGTCGGACGGGCGCCAGGACATCGCCAGGGTGGAGGAGGAGCAGTATGCCGCGCGTAGAAGTTACGTGGAGCCCGGTACAGGCGCCGTACTGCCGCCTCCTGTCGCCGGCCTCAAGCTGACCAGGGGGCGTGCAACCAGCACCGTCGCCCGTTACTTGCACTCGGCATCCACCAACACCGGCCACTATCACCATCATCACCACGGGCTACACGGACAGTATCAGCCCGGTGGCACCGAGAGGCCGGCCAGGCATCACCAGCATCATCACCGAAGCCGCGGCGCGTTCAGTAATGAGACGCAGGAAGAGGTACAGGAGGACGATGAAGCCACTCTACGGGAGTTGCTCGTAAGGTACGTTTCTCTCGACGTACCCACCATTTATATACTACTACTATATATATATATATATTATTACTATATACCTCTACTACGTTATATCGACCTCTAAAGTTATTATTACTATACCTACTTGTGAAACACCTCCACGCGTATTAGAGTTACTCTCGATTGACGACCATCGCGATCACATATATGGCTTTCTTACATGTTATACGAACCGTACACCTACGACTAGCGATGGGCGCTCGAATCCAGACTTCGAAACGAGTCGAAGTTATTCAAGATCGTGAATTGGTACCGCTTCGGACGCGGTTCGAAGCCGAGAATCCTCGACTCTCTCGGAAGCCTCGATCGTTTCGCAGAGCTCGGTTGTTTTCAATGATCGCTCGCGGGATGATCGGACGATCGATACCTTCGCCGAGACTTTCGAGAGTTCTGAGCTTCGAATCGAGTTCGAAACGAGTCGAATTTTTCGAAGTCAGATTCGAAGCGTTTCAGATCCCATCACTATACCTACTACTATCGTTACTATTATTTCATCGTAGAAAATTACACGGTCTCAGACACCGCTGTCGCGAAAGGGACAGTTTCTACGTTTTTTCAACAAACGTAACACACGATACAAGAGTAATTTGTCATAGACGTTAGTAGATTCGGCGTCGCCACCGACGCTTCTGAGAATTATCTGGATTGTTTGGATCATTTTTTACCGCGACATTAAAAAGACCCGGTTCCAGAATTTTTTATACATTTGAAATAACGAAATTGTTTGATTATTTAATAAATTACACGTCCGCTGCCGTTTTACGAAGAACGACTTAAAAGAAATTGTGTTTGCATTTTGTCGGAGAAAATTCGATGAAACTTTCAATCTTGACGACGAACATCTCGAAGCATTTCCACGTTTGACTTGATAGCTTAGCATTTTCTTTTCTTACAATTAGAATCCTGTAATTAATTCCTCATAGCGTCTATAGAAATCTTTCACTTGTACTCTGTATCTTTTTTGTATCCGGAGCGACCGTAGTTGTAGTCGAGCAACGAGTTTTGAGATTTTTTCGAATATACGCTCCCTTTCTTTCCCTTTCAACTTTCCGAAGTCTTTCTAAGTAACTTTAGCTTAGTGCCACGGCAATTTTGTAGAACAGCGTGTACAAGCTCTCAAGACTTGCATACCAATTAAGAGAACACTTCTCGCTCTCTATTATTCGGCCTGGAGTACCCGAATCGATATACCACTTACGTACTTATCGATCACAAACTCTCTCGTAGACAAGAATTACTATCCAACGGACCCTTTTTCCACGAACATTGTTCTTTTCAACGCCCAGCAGTCTGACGATGTATTCTAAACGCATCCAGGTAATTCCCGGCCTAAGTGGCGGTGCCTCGTTCACCCGAATCGCCAATCATTGCCAATTGAAAGTGAGAAAGAATAGAACGAACAAACGAAGAAAGAGCAAAAACAAAAAAACAGAAAAATGAAATTAAAAAAGTAATAAAGAGAACAGACGTTTTCCCTGCTTATCGTTTTACATAGACTTTTTTATGTATCAGAGAATGCAATGTAAGGCTTTGTGCCGTGCCATTTATCATTTATACATAAATCACACTCGCTCTAGTCCTATTCTTGTACATACTACACACCCTTTGGTCATAAAACAGTAAATATATATATC
>SMSR01011829.1:0-36909 GCA_019453355.1 Ceratina japonica | reverse complement strand
ATTTTTATCATTATTTTAATTTAGCCCGCGATAACATTTATTTACTGTACTATTAAGCGACGCGTTTGCTGTCGATTGTTGACGTGCAGCCTGTAATTCTCGATAATGATTTTTCGCTCAGAGCACAGAATGTTTAAATCGATTTGTCGCATCCTAAATGGTTTTGTACATTCGTATAAAATTTAATTTCCTACATCGAAGGACAATTTCAGTTTGAAGAGAATTCGTGAGACTGAAGAATGTCGGAGAGATAATGCAAAGCGGTTCACATTTAATTTTAAAAGCGATCTGGACGATGTCGACGCGTTAGTGGGGGCGCAACATCATCGTTTCTTGAGGAGGTACGGTAAAGGAGCAACAACTTGGCCGACCTCGTTGTAGATAGAAACGACGTTATTTCCGGGATCGACTGATTTAATAAAAGCCGGTTCGTCTGGATACGAATGCCGTTTGCATTTAAAGTGCAACGTAACGACGAATCTAATATTTTTTATCGGATTTTTTTTTATTCACCCTTCCGGTGCAAAGAAAATCAAAGTTGTAACAACGAGAAGAAGACTATTTCATTACCCTTTGTTTGATTTCCCACACACGTTTACGTAATCTATTAAATTTCCGATAACGTCCCGACCACGCGCGAATCCTTCATAGATTTCTATCAAACTTTTCTACAAAGGAAAATATTGTATTACAAAGCTTCAGATTTACAAAAGGAAAAAATTTTACCTTGCAATATCGTTTTTAAAATTTACAAATGGACATCTCCAATAATAAAATATCTTACGGTACCACGTCGGTGGATAAAATATCTAGTAATGAAAATATGAGGTGGAGTATCTTATAATCCTTACAAAATATGCATTAAGTGAAATCCATTAATTAATGCCACGTTTGTAAGGAAGAACATTAACGAGAAAATTATTACTACTTAATGGTGCTTTTAGCGAATCGTTGGATAGTCATGTAAAAATGTCAGCTAATTGATTCTAATGTGCTCTATTTTACACTGAATACCATTAAAACTTTTTAGAGCCTAAGCTAGTTACGAACTTAGAATAAATAAATTCCGTTATACGTAATTGCATTACGTATACAGTTGCTAATTATATTATTCCAACCGGTGCGTTAGTAAGTGCTGCCGCCGTGCGTATTGAACTTTACGGTACCCGAAAATATTTAATTTTCACCCCGATGAGCAAACCGGTTATCGCAAACAATTTTGATAATACAATACCAATGCGACGTAGGCATCGGGATATTAAATACGCTTTCGGATACCAACATGTACATTATTTCCAAATATTAATTTCCAAATATAGAATCATAATTACAACAAAATCGATGGTGCACCTGCATCAAAAAGAGCACCCGTGGCATTATGTCGTAATATGTCAGTGAGTAATAGTAGTAACATCTGTGACGTAGCTATTTGCGTTGATTTTATTTAAGAAAGCAGGTAAATCTTCATAATTCAATTAACAGAAATATTAGAGAAAGGTATTCCAAATGTTACGTCGATATTTCATTAATCCGAAAATCATACAGGCGAAGCATCCACTTTGCTACTTACACTTCCCATTTAGACCGAGATCTCTCTGCAAACGAATTCCATTTAAAGATCAAGTTTGCTCTAAAAACTCGCACGTTTACCCTTACTTTTCACTTTCTTCTCCCGCAGTTTTCTTGCCGTTCGGATCTACTTCGTTAGAGAGAGGACTTGGTTCTTCGCGCGTCTGGATCTCTATTTAGTGGAGAAACATGACTCTCTCAATACGTTTTGTTGAACGTCAAAGCAAACAGTGTAGAAAAATAATTCTTCGCGTTTTTTCATGCTACAAACAAACAGTTCCTGTTTACTGATAACTCGAGTCAGGTGCTTAAACGTTTCGAACGCTGCGCTGTCTTGAAATAGTGCATGCGAATTTATATAACGTTCAGTCGCCTAGTACAGTTCGCCCAGTGAAACGCTTACGAAACGAAGAAAAACGATTTTTGACGGTGCATTCGTTACGCAACTCATTTCAAAAAACGCCACGCGTTGTTTATTAATCTCTCAATCGAGCCCCGGCCTGTAATCAATGAAACAAAGGGGGTGCTAAATAACAGGCGATAACGAACAAGTATTTGTCAAGGGACGCATCTAGCGATTGTTCCAGTTATTACATAACAGGAGTGCGTTCCCTTGTTTCAGATTTCCGAAATTACCCAACTTCCACCGAAGTAATCGAGTCAGGAAAATAATACAGATTGATCGATAGAAATGATTTCCTTTCCAAGTATTTGTTATTGGAAAATGTTTAAATCTATCGAAGGAGCTGGTGATTTTTCTTCAAGGATACTCCGCCTGTGTCCTAGAAATCTAATTTATTAGGTGGTCTCTTCCTCCCTTTATATTCGGAATGACCCTTGGAGATGATTCTTGGAAATGTATGAATATTCAACAGATTTAAGCCGAGAAGGAAGTATCGTCATTAGGACGCTTAGTGTTTAGATACTAAAGTGTCAGGTAATAATATGAAATACGAGAGGAATACAATGGTATCGAGAAGATCGGATGAGTAATTTAATCGTCGTTGTTGTTATAGTTCGTACCTGTTTATCCATATTCCATTATAATACATATTTAATTACCTGTTCATGCCAGACTAATTGACAAAAAGATATCGAATACACGTTTACGTGCAGCGAATTAACTTCAAATTTTTGAGAAATGCTTTCTAACAAATGAAATTTACTATAGCTTTGGAACTGGAAAACAAAATACTCGAAATATCCGTATAAAAATCTATCAAGTGGTACCACCTTTTTTTAATTAAATGTCACGTCACTTCACTTTAATTGAGACGTGACTATGTGAAACAAGATCAACAAATTGATTTGATTGACATTTCTGATCTACCGAGACACGTAATCTCTGATCATCGTAATAAAGTATACAAGATTCGCCCAATTAAAGGTGGAGTGTAAAGGAAGTTCGGATTATAACGCAGCTGCTTAGAACAATGGTTTCGCGTTATAGATCCTTGAGATCAGGTAGGTAACAATTGTTAATGAACTAACTAGGTTTTCAAGAGATAACAAGCTACTTGGAATCAGAATGATAACAAGCTACTTGGAATCAGCTTACTAGCTTTCTATTAAAAAAAGATTTATAAGAGTTATTCACTGAAATTCAGAGATTGATGAATTACAATATCTAATGTACCTAATAGCTATCATGTAATTTTAACCGGAGAACTTTACTATCTTATTAGAAATTAACCCAATCTTTCGATACCATAACGGAGGTTTCAACGTAATACTAGATTAAGTTTTCAAAGTCGATTATTACGATGTAGACCGTTTCTAAAGGGTTGCCTCGAAATTAAACGATTAACATTTTGTTCGACGTAAGAACAAGTTGGCAACTTTATTAAAAGTTCAATTAAACACGTTGCGGCTGTTTCAACTATTTTTCAATCTGGGAGTTTGACAACTCGTGTAAATTCGAAGTAGTCTGAATACATTTTTGCAATTTTATGGCTGACAGGGAAGAAAAAATCATTAATTTACGTTCGCGAGTTTCTCATTTGCGAAAATCGTTATACACGTGATTTACGTCAGCGCGGAGAGGTAGATTAGCTCGTTAGAATAAAATACCCCTCGATTCGATAATAAAGCTGGAGAACTGCTTTCAAGCTTGCCTTTATTAATCTAGCGCTTCGCGTCATAAATTGTCTAATATCTTAAAAAATTATTTACCACAATCGCTTGAGTGTTATTTTATAAAAAAATAAAAGAGAAGCTGTACAAAGTCGTCCTTCTTCTCGCACCAACCCACGTTTCAATTACAAATTCGAGAATGCCGCGTATTTCTTTTTTAAATCAATTCATATTTAATCAGATATCGGATCCTTTCTTGAATTTTCGACGTGGGAGAACGGTGAGAGACTAGATTATATAGATACCTATTACAAATCGATATTATATCGACTGTGATAACGTTATTGAGCTCGCGAGAGATACTTTTGAGCCCTCGGTAAGTAAAACCCGTTCCCCATCATATTTTTCATACATCGAATTATCACCAGTAATAGGATTTGAATCGAACCACCAGAAAGTAAGACGATTACAGAAAACAAAAAAAAAAAAATTTCACTATAAGAAATAATAAGGATAAACAATTTTTTAGTAGTCTTAGACATATTTCATTATCTGTCTCGAGAGGATTTACCATAAATGATTAAATGAGGCAATGGAATAGAAAGATCTTAAACACGACCTATTCACCTTTACAAAATCGTAGTGTCGCACGTGTAACGGCTACCAAATTGCAATACATGGCATTTCTCTTAGAACGTTAAGTACTATCGGATTTATCGAATGAGCTTAATCGCATAATATAACTATAAAACTTGAATTTAGGAATTAGTAGGAATTTCTGTATTAAGCAATAAATCATTTATCGACGTTCTGTACTTAACAGAATTAGATTGTTTTTTGAAATTTATGTTTTTACATACTCAATTCTACCTGTTATAAATTCGGAAAAGTATATTCATTCACTTGAAGCGAGTAATTTTTATGAAAATGCACGGTTGCAGAAACATAGTTCATTTTGTATCTCCCCCGTGACAAGAATTTAGTTTTGTAAACTTTTTAACGGCGACAGTTTATAAGCAGCATTCAAAGAAGTCGAGAAGTAGAATTCCAAGGCAAGTCTTTTTGCGAACTTATCAGACATTTTTGGTCAATGAAATAACTAATCATAAGTCTTTCAATCGTTTAATCGGAGAAACAAATAATAGCTATAATCTTAAGAATACCTTCCAATGCAATGCATTCTAAAGAGAGAAATCTCGTTATCAATAAACCTTTCATACGCTTTTTCCGCAAACGCTCTCGCCATACACTGAACAAAAGATTAAATGAATAAAACGTCAATTTTGTATTTTTTGTGTGAAGCAACACGTGAGTTATCTGCCATAGATTAAAGTTAAAGCTAAAGTTTATTGCGACGAGAATCGTTAAATTATCGTCGAATATTGCAGACTGCAGATATTATTTTTAGGAATCACATTGCTCTGCGAAATCCAAATATAATAATACCAAACGATAAAATAATTAATTAATTCATATTTTATTCATTTTCCATCCTATGAATGCATCCTATGAAACATGAATAAGTAAGTACCGCATTCAATGTACAGAATCATTGTGCGTAACGCAGTTAATTGTGATTTACGTAATTTGTTATTAAATATATTCAATGTACTATTAATTGTTTCACATTTTCTCCATCACCGGATTAAAATTAATTTTTTAATGGACAATTATCAAACCAGCAACTTGCAAATTGTGATAGAATCACTTTAAAACCACACTACTGAACCACAAAAACATACTCATTATCATAAATCTAGATTTCACCTTCTAAAAAAGTAAATTCTAGTAATTATTCCACGTAATTAATAACTTGATAAATTAGTCTTCCAATTTTTTTGTTTCCCGTTGATAAAAATACATTAGTTGTTAGCTGCGATTCACCCGAACAAAGAATCGAGTTGATCGAACGGAATCCACGATTAATTAGGAATGGAAATATCAACAAATGTGGACAAATCCAATTACGAGCGAGAGCACCCAGTTATAATGTGCAAAGCGCGTTACCCGTTTAATTCTTTCGCTGTCTATGTCATTTTTTTTACGTAAGTTCAGACCGGATTTACCAGACCATTTTACAAACAGTGGATTTATCGAAATTGAAATCAACAAGTTAAATAACAGAAAATGCAAGCTGAAAGCGCAAAGTTGACTACACGCTTTGATTACGTCTGTTTCAAGTGTTCTCTCATCTACATTAGGAAAATGAAGTCCTCCTATTAGGAACACGATTTATTATAAAACGAAACCTTACGTGAAAATTTCTGTTTTAATTATCAGGATCTTAAGATCCTGTTAACCGACAATTAAAAAAGAAATTTTCACGGAAAACATTCATTCACAGACCCGAACATGTGTATTATAATAATACAACAAGTGGTATTGCAATGGATATAATCCTTATTTGCCGTCACCATGAAACTAATTTAAGTTAACGTTCTACCAAGAATTATTCATTCGAGTTCTTCAATGACGATGCGTGAAATGAAATTCCTTTTAGTTTTATTTTCCCCGGTAGCTTGGAAAGGACGCGTATCAAAGATCTCTTCCTACTCGCAATTGCGNTAAATTAGTCTTCCAATTTTTTTGTTTCCCGTTGATAAAAATACATTAGTTGTTAGCTGCGATTCACCCGAACAAAGAATCGAGTTGATCGAACGGAATCCACGATTAATTAGGAATGGAAATATCAACAAATGTGGACAAATCCAATTACGAGCGAGAGCACCCAGTTATAATGTGCAAAGCGCGTTACCCGTTTAATTCTTTCGCCGTCCATGTCATTTTTTTTACGTAAGTTCAGACCGGATTTACCAGACCATTTTACAAACAGTGGATTTATCGAAATTGAAATCAACAAGTTAAATAACAGAAAATGCAAGCTGAAAGCGCAAAGTTGACTACACGCGTTGGTTACGTCTGTTTCAAGTGTTCTCTCATCTACATTAGGAAAATGAAGGAACATTAGGAACACGATTTATTATAAAACGAAACCTTACGTGAAAATTTCTTTTTTAATTATCAGGATCTTAAAATCCTGTTAACCGACAATTAAAAAAGAAATTTTCACGGAAAACATTCATTCACAGACCCGAACATGTGTATTATAATAATACAACGAGTGGTATTGCAATGGATATAATCCTTATTTGCCGTCACCATGAAACTAATTTAAGTTAACGTTCTACCAAGAATTATTCATTCGAGTTGTCCAATGACGGTACGTGAAATGAAATTCCCTTTAGTTTTACTTTCCCCGGTAGCTTGCAAAGGGCGCGTATCAAAGATCTCTTCCATCTGTCTCCATATTTCCACCCATTACGCTCGTTCACTGGAGCAAGTACTTTGCAAACCGAGGGAGCAGAAACAATTGTTTGTTTCGATTTCATCTCGGCTGGTCCAGCAATACGAGGATCATCAGAAGACCGGATCAAATTAAATTATGCCATAGTTTGANATCCTGTTAACCGACAATTAAAAAAGAAATTTTCACGGAAAACATTCATTCACAGACCCGAACATGTGTATTATAATAATACAACAAGTGGTATTGCAATGGATATAATCCTTATTTGCCGTCACCATGAAACTAATTTAAGTTAACGTTCTACCAAGAATTATTCATTCGAGTTCTTCAATGACGATGCGTGAAATGAAATTCCTTTTAGTTTTATTTTCCCCGGTAGCTTGGAAAGGACGCGTATCAAAGATCTCTTCCTACTCGCAATTGCGTTCCATCTGTCTCCATATTTCCACCCATTACGCTCGTTCACTGGAGCAAGTACTTTGCAAACCGAGGGAGCAGAAACAATTGTTTGTTTCGATTTCATCGCGGCTGGTCCAGCAATACGAGGATCATCAGAAGACCGGATCAAATTAAATTATGCCATAGTTTGATTAGGATTTGCGCAGTACGGTGGCAGATACGAACGAAAAATTGAGAATGAATTTACATCTTCCGTGCTCTTTCAAAGATTTATAATTTTAATTCATGAAGTTAAAGTCGAACACTTCTATTTCAGAAATTGTAATAAACCTTGTACAAAGATATCAAGTTACACTACTATACTTTTTTTTAAAAACACGAAAATTAGTGAAAAACAAAAAAAAAGGAAGAAGAATTAACAATTAATGAATGAGTTACTTACGTTTCGCTTGAGATATGTCAGCGAGGGTGATCAGGATCATCAAGGTGACGATCAGGCGCTTCGAGGAAAGAGGAAGAACGGAAGTCTTGTTGCTCCTCATCGTGCGGAAGCTCGTACCTCTCCTCCGGTGTCGAGTGTCGGAATGGACCAAAGGAGACCGATGTTACCTCACCGAGCAGGTGGTTCTGAATGAACGAAGCCGAGCGTTTTGCGGGAGTAGAAACCAGATTCGCGCAGAACATCGGCGCGGCAGTACGCAGACCCGGCCGGTGTCGTTTAAAGGTACACGCGTGCAATAACGAACACGCATACAACGAATGGGGCGTGCACTCTCGTGAATGCGGGTTGATAAAATTGTTTGAAAGAGAGGCAAGTTATTTGGGAGATGTTTAACTTCTCCCGGTGTAAATACACGCGCAATTATACTCTACACAATGTGTCCGGGTGTGTAGAGCTTGTAACTTCAACGATGGAACCCGTTGGAAAAGGTGACGGAACTTTGAGTACTTCTGAACTTCTCAACTGGCTCGAGTTTTAGTTTAATTCTTGTTGCACGTTTCGTGGTTGCATTGTCCACGTTACATTGTCTTGCGCTTGTTTTATCAGTGGTATTCCCTGGAAGCTATTTTACAAGGATTTAAAACTATAAAGCTTATCAATTTGTTTTATACCGGTAAAATCTTATTTGAACGTAAGTTGATATTAGCTTCTAATTTATTTACGGGAGCTTTGCTTGCCGAGTTTTAAAATATCGATTACTATATCTGCACAGTTCTACGAGTTTTTTAAAGTACGTTAAAGCTGCAGCAATCTACAACGTTAGATATAATTTTTATATTGTTATCACGGTATGCTTTATCGGCAACGAGAAAAATGTAAAGTGTGCAGCTGATCTTGGTATCTATTTTATATAAATTCATATATTAAAAAGCGTACGGGCCAGGTTCAAGCGGACGAAAACGAATACAATTTCTATTTGCTTACCCACACTCTCCATTTACCTGTTTGCGAAATAAAAACAGTATCACCCACTACGTCGTTCAAGTCAGTTGAAAAAAAATCTGCATTTCAGATGGGCGCAATATTTTTTTAGGTATCGTACATAAATATTAACGACACAATTTTGTATACGTATTTTTATAAAATAATATTCCATAAATATTAATGACAGAATTTTTGTTATCCTACCGTTTGGATTGTACGAAGACAGGATTTATGTTTATAATAAAAGACTCGAGAGAAGCTTTCCCGATGTCTTAAAAACTTTAATTGAATTAACATAGGATCCGGTCTTATATGCAAATGGGAAATGAAAGAGATAAATCCTCAAGTTAGTAAACCACAATAGTCAGGCCTCCGAAGTTTAAATAACCGGGATCGAGATGCGCATTTCGGCGCACGCAAAAGTTTCTCGGTTCATTATAGTTTCTCCGTCCGATCGAAACTTTAATCATACATGCAGAAAGTAATCCTCATTGTTCCTATTATACGCCATGCGCAACGAGTGCTCTTTCGAACAGGCGAAAAGGAATATTGTTACAAGACATATGGCACGTTCTCACAGTTTATTAGATAGACCCTCGGTTTATCTGTCGCGCTCGTAATCAGAAAAAAATAATTACTGATGAACCGATTTATTAAAAAGACAAAGAAAGTGCTGCGCACTATGCTATTAATTGTTTTTGGGTAAAAAAAACTCGTAACTTTCAGAGTTTGAAAGTGGTTAATCCGCAAGCTTAGATTTGAGTAGTACGATCAAGCACATCTGACGTGTCGGACCATATAATGATAGATACTACTTCCTCTGAGAAGTTATTGTAGTTGTAGTTGTAGGCCGTAGGCCGTAGGCAATGAACTCAGGGAACAATAATGTGAGGCAATGTGCGTCTCTCTCTAACTTACCACGTAGTAGCATATGTCTAACAAGGAAAGCATGTCACAATTGGGCTTCGTGCATACAAGCATAATTAACTTAAAATTTTTATCATTTGAAGCAAGACGATGTTACGAAAGCATAGGTCAATAGATTGAAAATAGAAACTCAGGGTTGACATATGAGCATGATTTATTTGACATATAGAACCATTAATACAAGTGCATCACTTCGATGATACTTTATTTACTTTTAAATAACGTCACAAAGTCCCAGTCACATAATCCAATATACTAAATAAGAGAAACAGGGGGGAGAAAAAATGAGATTTTTAACTAGTGTCCAGAGAAAAGACATCTTGTATTCACTGATTATTATGCGTCTTGTAAGAGTCATGCGAGGCAGCTTACAACAATA
Source organism: Ceratina japonica (assembly GCA_019453355.1). NCBI lineage: Eukaryota > Metazoa > Arthropoda > Insecta > Hymenoptera > Apidae > Ceratina > Ceratina japonica. The sequence continues at coordinate 26,829 of SMSR01011829.1, read as the reverse complement.
CACGTTTTAATCATATCTCTACTTATTGGTAAGCAAGTGACATTCGAGAAATGAATATACGTCGATCACATAAAGTAACCGAATCCGAATGTACGTTTTATAGCGTCCCAGTAGTACCTTTCCCAATTTTCTCTCGTGGATTCTTCCTCACTGTAAACAAACATATAGAATTTGCATTGATTCCTTTTTCTTCGCTTCTGAATGTTATATCAAATTCGCAAATACTACGCGTCCTACAATTCTTAATTAAGATGAGATTAAGATTTCTCTTACCTAACTGGTACTCCTATTTGTAATAAATTGACTTCGGTATGATCGCTCTTCTCAGAAATATCGATAGTAACGTCGCTAAAGTGACCAGCGGGCCATTGTTTGCAACGCCATCGCTGAGTAATTTTCGTGGGTGTGATTTCCACAAATTCACCTAGAATATTGCCACCGAACAGCTCGAACTTTCCTGCTTTCCTCAAATCGAGCTTTACCGGTCCTTTTGTGAACGCTTGAACCATCTATAATTTTTATCCATCTAATTAACTTGTATGAATTGTATCTCTTCCAAAATTTACTATGCAACAAGTAAGCAATCTTACCTCAATCGAGGTAAAAACGTTGTAAAATTCCTCAGCCCTACACTGGAATCTTTGCTGTTGCTTAATCGTTGTCGTTGAAATCTTACATCCTACTTCCTTTTTACTAGCGCTATTCGATGATACTACAGAATTCATTTGCATCTACAACAATTAGTTATAAATTATTATAATTACAAAAATTAGAGTGTGTTAAATGATTATTTAAAAATACTTGAATGCAAAGGAATACATACAAGTAATTTTGTACTTACTTTCGCGTTGAATCCAGAAGTGATATTCGATATAGTTTCTTTTACACTATCCTTCTTAGGTAGAATCATCCCTACAGTGAATTCTAAAACAAAACATAATTTGAGTGTCTCTACATTTCTTGTATCTTTTATTTTCTTCTATAAAAGTCCTAAGTCTAATTATACATTTTAACGTCGACATACCTTCTTTTAAAGAGGACACGTATGTTTTCAATTTCTCCCTAATAAATTCTTTTCCCTTCGTATGTAAAAAATGTTTTATAGCCTCGCCCTCGTCTGTGCTATCTTTCAGGGTAAACTCAATCTAGAAACAACAAATGAAACAGGACCATTTTATTGTTGAATTTCACAAAAATATATTCCTCCGCGCTTCGTTAATTTTGCTGTGAGGATGAGTATAGCATTTCAGCAAACGTATTGGAATTAAGAAGACACTGGTTATGTACATATTAAATATCTATGAACTTGGAATACTTACGTCTACCTCGGAAATATCATTTTCTTCTGACATATTCGGAATGTTTATTTTACCCTCAATTTTCTTGTCGGACTTTTTATTGGACACCCACTTGAGTACGATATTCCATTCATAGAAGAAAATTAATTTACCTTTTCTATTGTTTACCATTGCCTCACCTTCACATTTTTCTACTTCCATTACTGTACAAGAAACTGTGAATACATGAAGACCATTATGATAGGAATTTCTAAGTACAGTATCAGGCTCCAGTATTTTTAACTCGCTTCATTTCAAAGCCATTTGATCGTATTGATAAATATACAGTTGTAACTATNTACAAGAAACTGTGAATACATGAAGACCATTATGATAGGAATTTCTAAGTCCAGTATCAGGCTCCAGTATTTTTAACTCGCTTCATTTCAAAGCCATTTGATCGTATTGATAAATATACAGTTGTAACTACGAAGAAAGTATACTAACTTCCATTTCCTTCCATCTTCATATTTGTAAATAATTCCTTAATTTTCTCCACGGACCAGGCACAGGCATTTTTCTCAGTCCTTAAAAAATACAGTATACCATTAGTTAATATTTGAAAATTCCTATGACCTTGGATAATTTAATAAATTCATCTCTTTTATCATTTAATCAAAATGATTATAAAGGTGCATAACGTTTTTAGTTTTAAGGAAAATGTTTTGTGTACCAATGCCAGTTATTCACATTAGTGGCATCAGGTCTCTCCTCGACAATCCACCTCGGATCTCCTTCACCCCATTTAGCCATTTTGAACAAATTAAATAGTGTAACACTGCTGAAGTTAAATACTGAAATTGATCCTGAAACACAAAGATGTATGCGGCTACATCAGCAGTGGTATACTCTTATTTTTTCAGAAAAATAAACGTAAAGAAAGATAAATTAGAGAAAGGATGTGAAATAATATTTAAAAACTTAGTAATAAAATGATATATTTAATCCATTACAAGAAGTCGATATATGTACATACAAGAATAGGTTCAATTCTAGCACGTGCTACCGGAAATAATAAATTTAAAAAAAAGTTAATCGGTATAACAATTTCAGCACATTTAATGATCGAAATATTCCTGTTTCGCTGCAATTCAAATGATCTATTTCGTGAACAAGATAATCACGTATGCCTAAACGAAAGTGGGACGATTTCAATCGTTTGAAAAACCTAAGTTCCTTTCGATTAGTAAAGACTTAAATAAAGTGATCAAACATCTCAATGAAGTGGTAGTACAAGTAAACACGATAAAATCGCGTTGTGATCTCAGAATGATCTCAAGAAAGCGAGTAAAATGAAACCTAACCTACTATTCCATCAATGATATAGTTCGTGAGCACGTGAGGAACGTAATGAAACGAGCATCACGTATTTCATCGTTTTACGTTATTAGATAATAGCAAAGCCGAGTCACTTACCGAAGTTTTCAAAAAGCCTCCCTTTAAAAAAAGAGGGTCTTGCTAATCACTTTATTCATATAGTTACGATTTCATTTGAATTTAATCTTTGCTCAATGTACAGCACATAGTTCTCTTTAAATAAATCACTTCTGGAAAATTCGTATCACGTTGCACGTATGTGAAAATGTTTGCGAACACATATAAATAATACAAAGCGGAGACCGTTCAATTAATGTTCAATATATTCTCTCGCAGAATTCCAACTTGTTCCAACTCCAACTCGAACTCGAAATTACTAAGGTAACAGATGTTGCGGTAGAATCTTTCTAGAAATTTCCCGAATGCGTTAAATTGGCCTATATAGATGAGAAACGCGGATGCTGCATTTAAATATCTAACTAATCGGAACTAATAATAATCGGATTATTTATTTATATAGGTAAAAAATAATTATATAGAATTCATTGAATACAAGGGATACGAATACGAACAACGATCGAATATTATTAATTCGATTAAAATCATTCTGNAAATCACTTCTGGAAAATTCGTATCACGTTGCACGTATGTGAAAATATTTGCGAACACATATAAATAATACGAAGCGGAGATCGTTCAATTCAATATTCTCTCGCAGAATTCCAACTCCAACTCGAACTCGAAATTACTAAAAGGTAACAGATGTTGCGGTTGCGGTAGAATCTTTCTAGAAATTTCTCGAATGCGTTAAATTGGCCTATATAGATGAGAAACGCGGATGCTGCATTTAAACATCTAACTAATAATCGGATTATTTATTTATGTAGGTAAAAAATAATTAGAATTCATTGAATACAAGGGATACGAATACGAACAACGATCGAATATTATTAATTCGATTAAAATCATTCTAATAATCATTAAATTAATCCTAATGCGACATGTATACACAAATAATTCGCTCTCGATTTTGTCGATAACATTATTTTCCCGCCAAATGCGGTAATATATAGAAATTGACAATNAACAAATTAAGTAGTGTAACACTGCTGAAGTTAAATACTGAAATTGATCCTGAAACACAAAGATGTATGCGGCTACATCAGCAGTGGTATACTCTTATTTTTTCAGAAAAATAAACGTAAAGAAAGATAAATTAGAGAAAGGATGTGAAATAATATTTAAAAACTTAGTAATAAAATGATATATTTAATCCATTACAAGAAGTCGATATATGTACATACAAGAATAGGTTCAATTCTAGCACGTGCTACCGGAAATAATAAATTTAAAAAAAAGTTAATCGGTATAACAATTTCAGCACATTTAATGATCGAAATATTCCTGTTTCGCTGCAATTCAAATGATCTATTTCGTGAACAAGATAATCACGTATGCCTAAACGAAAGTGGGACGATTTCAATCGTTTGAAAAACCTAAGTTCCTTTCGATTAGTAAAGACTTAAATAAAGTGATCAAACATCTCAATGAAGTGGTAGTACAAGTAAACACGATAAAATCGCGTTGTGATCTCAGAATGATCTCAAGAAAGCGAGTAAAATGAAACCTAACCTACTATTCCATCAATGATATAGTTCGTGAGCACGTGAGGAACGTAATGAAACGAGCATCACGTATTTCATCGTTTTACGTTATTAGATAATAGCAAAGCCGAGTCACTTACCGAAGTTTTCAAAAAGCCTCCCTTTAAAAAAAGAGGGTCTTGCTAGTCACTTTATTCATATAGTTACGATTTCATTTGAATTTAATCTTTGCTCAATGTACAGCACATAGTTCTCTTTAAATAAATCACTTCTGGAAAATTCGTATCACGTTGCACGTATGTGAAAATATTTGCGAACACATATAAATAATACGAAGCGGAGATCGTTCAATTCAATATTCTCTCGCAGAATTCCAACTCCAACTCGAACTCGAAATTACTAAAAGGTAACAGATGTTGCGGTTGCGGTAGAATCTTTCTAGAAATTTCTCGAATGCGTTAAATTGGCCTATATAGATGAGAAACGCGGATGCTGCATTTAAACATCTAACTAATAATCGGATTATTTATTTATGTAGGTAAAAAATAATTAGAATTCATTGAATACAAGGGATACGAATACGAACAACGATCGAATATTATTAATTCGATTAAAATCATTCTAATAATCATTAAATTAATCCTAATGCGACATGTATACACAAATAATTCGCTCTCGATTTTGTCGATAACATTATTTTCCCGCCAAATGCGGTAATATATAGAAATTGACAATTGTTTGGTAAGGTTGTCTGTCTGTATAGAGGTCTGTAAGTCTGTATATGTGTGATTATCGCATGGTTACCGCATGGGTACTGCAGGCCTGAATCTGAATAGAATTCATGGAATCGCCGAAGCGATATTTCTCTGCTCTATATGATATAAACAAAGGAAAAAATGTTACTTTCCAGCCCTCAAGTACGCTATCAGGAACGAGAAGTCGGTTAGATTGTAAGGTGGAAACTTGTATATATAGTCTCTGAATTTCGCGACTATTTGGTTGAATAAATTAACTGAAATTTAATTGTAAATTCCGTGTTGAAAATTAAACGCAGAGGACTCCTAGACGAAACAATGCAAGAAGGTTTGTAATTCATACACATCTTCCAACTCTCGTATAGTAGTCTAGCAAAATTTTTATTTCATACATTTCTACATATTTAATTCTATATGATTGGATACATTGGATATTGATACTTAATCACAGATAACGATTAGAAACTATAATAGTTCTCATAAACGTAAATATTTATAGAATCGCTAAATATACTACATATAATTAACATAAATAAAAACTGTCATTTCTGTAAAACAATAAGAAACAATGATGTTTAGGTACTAACAATGCAAAGGATCTAAACGTAACAAACGAAGAGATGGACAAAGAAGAGAGCTTGAAGAATGAAAAAATAATAGAAATCTTATTTTCGACACGAAACTACTGGGCCAACAGATTCACTGAAAAGATTTTTAATTTGGTAGAATTGAATCTGTCTGGCTGTAAGCTGAATTCCGTGCCAAAATCTTTTGGAATGCTCCACTTTTTAAGCTATTTGAACTTGGACGATAATAATATCACACATCTATCATTTGTCATTTGCGAATTAACTAACTTGAGAAAATTATTCCTACAGAGAAATTTTATTAGGGACATTCCAGATAATTTTGGTGATCTAACAAAGTTGGAAATTCTATTTTTGACCAAGAATGCCTTGAAAAAACTTCCTAATTCATGTTCCAATTTGAACAACCTCGAGATCCTTTGTCTGCGCGACAATTTATTTAATAAAATTCCGGAATGCGTGAAGGATGGTATGAAACGATTAAAGGACTTAGATCTCTCAGGAAACTGGATTCTCGATCTAAACGTTCAACCAGCAAGCATTCAAATTACTTCCTTTCACATTAATGGTGACAATCGCAATATATCGTTTCCAATGTGGATACTCTCATCAAAGTACAAACACTTAGAAACCGTATCATTGAACAAAGTCGGATTCAAACTTTCCAATTTGGGTTTGCCACCCGAAATGTCCTACGTGAGGAAATTATCAATAAAATGGTGTGATTTCACGGAAGATGAAATTGAGAAAATAATCTCAAGAATGGTACACCTTGAGGAATTGATAATCGGCAATACCAAGACCAGAATTGGTAACTGTTTAAGCAAATTACCATTGGCAACCAAACGAAATCGATCGAGCCTTAAACAAGTAACTGTATCGTGCACGAGACTCAGAACGATACCGGAATATATAAACGAATTCGAGAATCTGTCCAGTTTAGACCTGGACAGCAATAATATTTACAGCTTACCAGATGAATTTTGCTGTTTGCACAATTTGGTCTATCTGACGATCAATAACAATTATTTGACAAGTCTTCCCAAGAATATCGGCGATTTGATCTCGTTAAAAGAATTGAAATTGCGTCACAACAATTTGGACGAGCTTCCGGAGAGCATCAAGTTCTTAAAAGCGTTGGAGTACCTGGACTTGTACGATAACGATTTGAAGCATATACCAGAGGCTGTCTACGAGCTGACCAGTTTGATAGGATTGGACCTTGAACAAAATTGTTTCTTTATTGATGACGATTATTCGTGGGTAAGAAATTAAATGAACAATTCGTTCAACGTTTATGAAATCTAAACTTCCATGTAAATTCACACTCTTCACTCGAGATTCTACTATGTATAAAAGAGACGATTGATATCAGCATGGTAGGACTGTGTGGTACAAACATATGAGAGACGTCTTAAGGAGTAGCAAGACTGGTAGCAAGCCTGACGTCTTCTACTATAGTTCTGAATCTCTCTATGGCCCAAAGATACAATCAGAAGAGTCAAGATCATTGCCGAGTTTCTGCACATTTAATTATGAGAAGAAATATGATGATTCTTGGACTGTTTCGTAAGTCCCTTTTCTATCGATTCGATGTTTCTCAATGCACTTATATAAAAATTGCCGGTCGTCCATACTTAGATCGAAAACAGAATTGGAAACAAAATCGGAAACAGAATCAGAAACAAAATCAGAAACAGAATCGGAAATGGTTTACCAAGAGAACGAAATCTGGGACTCTGAGGACTCGACCGACGATTTCGATCCTTACGGTGTGGCTAAAACTTTGCTTTCATTCAATGCTAGACATACTTATAAATTGCAATGAATTTAATTGTCAGATTTTATTTTCGCAGAGATGAAGGAGCCGAAAAAATGCAGTTACGCACCGTTTACCTTTTACAAACCGTTTCAACAAGTTTACTGCCCTGGCGACTTTCATGAAACTTCTGTGAGAACGCGCGTCGCTCAGATGCTTCAGAACAGAACTTTGGGTCGCTTATTGGAATGCGAGGAGGGTCAATTCGAAGATCCATAGAATCTTGAATCATTGGCACCTAAGTACAAATAATACAACTTATATCAGAATCTGATACTAGACAACATTGTATCCTATATCTTCATTCATGATTTACACATAATTATGAGTAATATCTGTGATTATTTTATATGAACATACATAGACTGAAGAATATTTTTTTTGTACTTCATATCTTAATTCCTGTCTTTAATTCCTTCTCTGTCTTGTGACGTATCTTTTCCTGTCTCATTTCTTTCAACTGTAAAGTTAGTGTATCCCTTTGTCCCTGAGTGTGGTAATATCTATGGTAAAAAGAGAGATTAAAAGTAAATTAGTTAGTAAACATGTAAATTGTTTTGAGATTAAGAAAACTAACCGGCGATACTCTGTCCGTGCGAATTTCATTAAAATGTTCATCAACTTCCATGTGCCCTCAATATCATGGACTGGTATCAAACGATAGGCTTGCAACACGTGTCCTAGTCCTTCCTCTATTGTTAAAGTTCCATGTACTTTTAACACGTCGTACCTCTTCTGGAGAAGTAAGTTCCCTCATGTAATCAAAACGAGAAACAGGAGAAGAGTTACAAAGAGACATAGTTATCCGTATTTACCCATATCGGACAGAGTACATCGATATCGTTCGAGATCTTGACATATATATCTGTAACGTTTAGGTTTTTTAAACTAACAGGAAATTGACATGTATTTCCTGGAGTTAAAGATGCGAACTTGCCAAAGGCCTCGCTCTCGGATAGAAATCTTCCAAACGTTTGGATCTTCTTAACCCTATTCTTTTCGTAGTAGTCTTGAGAAATATATTTCGGAATGTCTTCAACTAACATTGGTATGTAAGGAAACTCGTTAAACACTATATTGTTCCGCAATCGTAAGGAACTTTTCCAATCTGTAGATCGATTCGTCTTCTTGCACATTCTTGAACGTGCCGAGCATCAATATAACATTCAGAACAATTGAACTACTGTTGATTTGAAGTGGTAGAAGGATACGGGTAGAGGACTCATATTTTTCAATTAACCGAATTATCCTATGCAAAGATTGATCAAATTTGATATGGGGTCAGAAGGGGAGAGGATTGCTATCGTATGATCATTATCATTTGATTGGTGGTGGCTTTATTCATTTTGTTTTCTTCGCTGCTCTTGCTTATTTTCATTCAGTTTGTGATCATACGAAATTTATGGCNCCGTTTACCTTTTACAAACCGTTTCAACAAGTTTACTGCCCTGGCGACTTTCATGAAACTTCTGTGAGAACGCGCGTCGCTCAGATGCTTCAGAACAGAACTTTGGGTCGCTTATTGGAATGCGAGGAGGGTCAATTCGAAGATCCATAGAATCTTGAATCATTGGCACCTAAGTACAAATAATACAACTTATATCAGAATCTGATACTAGACAACATTGTATCCTATATCTTCATTCATGATTTACACATAATTATGAGTAATATCTGTGATTATTTTATATGAACATACATAGACTGAAGAATATTTTTTTTGTACTTCATATCTTAATTCCTGTCTTTAATTCCTTCTCTGTCTTGTGACGTATCTTTTCCTGTCTCATTTCTTTCAACTGTAAAGTTAGTGTATCCCTTTGTCCCTGAGTGTGGTAATATCTATGGTAAAAAGAGAGATTAAAAGTAAATTAGTTAGTAAACATGTAAATTGTTTTGAGATTAAGAAAACTAACCGGCGATACTCTGTCCGTGCGAATTTCATTAAAATGTTCATCAACTTCCATGTGCCCTCAATATCATGGACTGGTATCAAACGATAGGCTTGCAACACGTGTCCTAGTCCTTCCTCTATTGTTAAAGTTCCATGTACTTTTAACACGTCGTACCTCTTCTGGAGAAGTAAGTTCCCTCATGTAATCAAAACGAGAAACAGGAGAAGAGTTACAAAGAGACATAGTTATCCGTATTTACCCATATCGGACAGAGTACATCGATATCGTTCGAGATCTTGACATATATATCTGTAACGTTTAGGTTTTTTAAACTAACAGGAAATTGACATGTATTTCCTGGAGTTAAAGATGCGAACTTGCCAAAGGCCTCGCTCTCGGATAGAAATCTTCCAAACGTTTGGATCTTCTTAACCCTATTCTTTTCGTAGTAGTCTTGAGAAATATATTTCGGAATGTCTTCAACTAACATTGGTATGTAAGGAAACTCGTTAAACACTATATTGTTCCGCAATCGTAAGGAACTTTTCCAATCTGTAGATCGATTCGTCTTCTTGCACATTCTTGAACGTGCCGAGCATCAATATAACATTCAGAACAATTGAACTACTGTTGATTTGAAGTGGTAGAAGGATACGGGTAGAGGACTCATATTTTTCAATTAACCGAATTATCCTATGCAAAGATTGATCAAATTTGATATGGGGTCAGAAGGGGAGAGGATTGCTATCGTATGATCATTATCATTTGATTGGTGGTGGCTTTATTCATTTTGTTTTCTTCGCTGCTCTTGCTTATTTTCATTCAGTTTGTGATCATACGAAATTTATGGCTTGACCAGTGGCTTGACTATTCAATTCAGATTCAGAGATCCATGAGTATAGGTATACGGTATACCCTAAAAAGTGCCTTTGAGCTTTGAGCCGAATGAAATGCCGTTTGTGTCATTCGATAGCTTACCAAAAAAGAAATATTCAGTCCAATTTTTAATCCTATATCTCAACCAGAGACGTAGTAATCGGGAAAATTCTAAAAATCAGTGTTTTGAAGCTTTTCCTTATTTAACATCGTGCGAAAAATTTCAAAAAATTCCAAGATATTCATAGTGTAACGATCACGACCGAGAATTCTTTTTATTTTTCCCTTGCAAAATGTAGCTGTGAAAAATGAAAGAGTGAAAAACAAAAATTAAAAATAGTTTTGAGGTGACTACATTTATATTATTCTGGTAGATTTCAATCGTTGCAAGGATTGTTCATGAATTTTTTCAGATTTTTAGGCGTGGTGCGACAATGTGAAAAAAATCAAAAACTTATTTTGTCACCACATTCGAATACCAAGATGAAAGTCGTGTTTTTAACGGCGTCGGTAGCAAATTGGGGAAGACTCTAGGCCAGTAATCCCTGTATTCATTCTTTAATTCTTCCACGTAGGTTCAAATCCTGTCACTAACCATATATTTTCTTTTTAATACATTTTTTTCTCGCATTTACTGTTTATTGAACAGAGCTCATTATTTGAACAATATTTTTAAATTGTTTAAAAATATTTCAACAATATTTCTCTCATGACGATGCATTTTTTAATACCCATGACGGAAAATACCATCAATAGTGTTACTATTGTATTAAGAAATATAAAAATTTTATCTAAGACAGAATAATAAAGCAATAATAAGGTCTAAGTATAATAGGAGCCAGGATGGCTCAAGTGGTTGCGCCACTAGACCATATGCCGTTAGAATGGTCAGTTCGAATCTCGGCTGAGGCGCGCGGGGATGGTTGGTGTTAAAAAATCACCTCTCAACAAAAATATATAGGCCTCCACTCCGCTTGCGGGGAAAAAATGTTGTCCTTGCAACGATTGAAATCTACCAGAATAATATAAATGTAGTCACCTCAAAACTATTTTTAATTTTTGATTTTTAGAATTTTCCCGATTACTACGTCTCTGGTTGAGATATAGGATTAAAAATTGGACTGAATATTTCTTTTCTGATAAGCTATCGAATGACACAAACGGCGTTTTATTCGGCTCAAGGAAACTTTTCACCCTGTGAATCCGGCTAGGGCTAGGCGTCGGCGAACTATGCGATACACGATAAGCAACTTCCACTTTTCTAATGCAAGTAGGGGAGAGCAGGAAAAGCGGAGAAGTCCTGGCTTCTGGCAACCGTGACTATGACGTTACCCCTTCATCCCCTAGCCCTGCGGTATGACCTATTATGCCTATAGCTCAGTCCTATAGCTGCAGCGATTCGCCATCTTTAGAATATATTTCATGTTTATGATTGTAATCATTCCAGTTCAAAAAGGCGGTAAAAACTAAGATTGAGATTTAATTTGATCGATGAACAAAAAGATGCTTACATCGAAGGTTTGTGTAAACTGAGAATACAGTAGATGACTCACGCCGATGTCAGTAAGATACGGGAGCGTCAAAAGTCCAATTTATGAAATGCATTCGTCGCGACTGGGAGGTTAACAAAAATAGGCTACCCGCAAACAAACCAATAATTATTGAAAAATGACTTCGGACACCAATTGGCTCTTTGTGTTGGAGCGTGTTAAGATGCCAGGTGTATACGCTTTGGATAAAGTCGAGCATACAGTAAGTATAATGCGTAATATCTTCAATCGTAATCTATAGATTTATCAGTTCTGTTTTTTAATAATTTACCCCTTCAAATACAAATTTGCTACTTGTTTTGTTTCAGTACACGTGTGGCAGAGCCAAAAGTAGTTATATAATGTGTATTAGCTTGGCAGTGTCCAGATATCATTGTGTCTTCTTTCGCAAAAAAAATGAAGTACTTGTAACAGATTTAAAGGTACAGATTGATATTTAATATGATTAATTATATGATATCATAATAATTACTCTCAATAAACTTTCATTTCATTTAGAGCTCAAATGGTTTATATATAAATGGTATTCGTCAAGAACCTTCGGAAATGATTAAGTTAAATCCTAATGAGCTTATTGGTATTGGTTGTTCAGAATTAAATCTATTGAAGATAGATGAGGCTATGTTCGTTTTTAAATTAATTGCTATTCCGGTAAGATTTATTAATTATGATCGTCTTCTTTCAGATATTTCCTGATCAAAATTTGTATACATCATATATTATCATTTTGAATAGTTAGTTTATAGTTAATGATAGAGAACATGAATCCGGAATGTGAAATGTATGACTAAACATAAGATTAGATAAATCTAAATCAAGTTCTGTTCTCAGGCTGATAAAGCTAGAATACCAAAAAACCTGTATATATACATATTATTATTTTAGCAATCACCAAATAGTACAAACATGCTCAACNCTTCTTTCGCAAAAAAAATGAAGTACTTGTAACAGATTTAAAGGTACAGATTGATATTTAATATGATTAATTATATGATATCATAATAATTACTCTCAATAAACTTTCATTTCATTTAGAGCTCAAATGGTTTATATATAAATGGTATTCGTCAAGAACCTTCGGAAATGATTAAGTTAAATCCTAATGAGCTTATTGGTATTGGTTGTTCAGAATTAAATCTATTGAAGATAGATGAGGCTATGTTCGTTTTTAAATTAATTGCCATTCCGGTAAGATTTATTAATTATGATCGTCTTCTTTCAGATATTTCCTGATGAAAATTTGTATACATCGTATATTATCATTTTGAATAGTTAGTTTATAGTTAATGATAGAGAACATGAATCCGGAATGTGAAATGTATGACTAAACATAAGATTAGATAAATCTAAATCAAGTTCTGTTCTCAGGCTGATAAAGCTAGAATACCAAAAAACCTGTATATATACATATTATTATTTTAGCAATCACCAAATAGTACAAACATGCTCAACAGCATTGATCTTCAAGATACTAGATCAATTGTTGAACATTTGAATAATGGTAACTCTGTTGGAATAGTTAAACGCAAAAGTGAACAAAGCAACTGTAATGCAGTAGTGCTTCCTCCTAAAGTTTCAAGGTTGGCAAAGACAAGTACTATTCTGGAAAATGTTCCTATAGAAGGTATTATGTTTAATTTAAATTTTATTTCATTGACATAAACAGTATCAAACAGATCATTGAATTTTTAGACGAAAGTAATAAACATGGCAAAAGTCCTGATGATAGTGATATTGAAATACTCCATGCTTCGTTGAATAATAATGCACTGGTTCAAACCAGTAAGAGTCCTAGTAATTCAACGAACAAGATGACTACATCTAACTTAAGCAAGAACAAACTTGCGGAGACTACTAAATTTGAATCTAATAACAGCAGTCGGGAAAAAGAACCTGATCCACCAGTCAAATCACTTGGTTCAAAATGCTTATCTATACCGGATGTCCTAATTGAAGTTGACGCAGAAAGAAAAATTTATATTATTGATGACGTTATACAAAAATTGGTTGAGCAGGCTCCGAAACCTACCAAATGTAATTTAGTGCATAGTGACAATAGCAAATGTGAGATAAAAGGGAATAAGAACTGTGATTTGAGATCCAGTCCAGCAGAGACAAATGATCTGGAAAATATAAAGCACAACACAAACAGTGTAATTAGATATAATGGACCAAGTAACGCAAGTGGGACCAAGAAATCGAATCACAAAGAAACTGTTTCGTTTACTAAGGATTGCGAGAAAATGGGTGTTCAACTATTGCCGCCGAATTTCGTGCATACCGAAGAAGGATTAATAAAAGTAGAAGATGAATTACAGTTAACGGACGATGATGAAAATGAAATTTTGTCGCTGTTAAAGGTTCAAAAGGAACTTAGAACAAAATTTTCAGAGAATGATGTAGTAAATTTGAGCGACAGCGAAGACGATATTTTCCCGAGCTCTCAATTGTTCGATGTCGAATATGGTATGGACGTATCGATAAAAAATGAAATTAAAGAGGAGCCCATGGAAGCAGAAAATGAAAGGCTCATTGCCAGCATCCACGATGACTTAGATTCAGTTATTTCGCTATCAGACAGCGAGGAGGAAAATAATAACACATGGTTAAGGAGATTGTCCCAAAGTCTAAAACTGGAGGATGAAGTTGATGCCGAAAAGAAGGATGATACACATACTGCAGTAGATGTTGAGTCAATTGTCAAATCTTCATCAACTACCGCTAGGAAGATAGAGAGAAATGAAGAGAAAATCCCAAATGAAAGAGAAACCATTGGTCCATTGCAAATACAGAGTACTTTNGATGAATTACAGTTAACGGACGATGATGAAAATGAAATTTTGTCGCTGTTAAAGGTTCAAAAGGAACTTAGAACAAAATTTTCAGAGAATGATGTAGTAAATTTGAGCGACAGCGAAGACGATATTTTCCCGAGCTCTCAATTGTTCGATGTCGAATATGGTATGGACGTATCGATAAAAAATGAAATTAAAGAGGAGCCCATGGAAGCAGAAAATGAAAGGCTCATTGCCAGCATCCACGATGACTTAGATTCAGTTATTTCGCTATCAGACAGCGAGGAGGAAAATAATAACACATGGTTAAGGAGATTGTCCCAAAGTCTAAAACTGGAGGATGAAGTTGATGCCGAAAAGAAGGATGATACACATACTGAAGTAGATGTTGAGTCAATTGTCAAATCTTCATCAGCTACCGCTAGGAAGATAGAGAGAAATGAAGAGAAAATCCCAAATGAAAGAGAAACCATTGGTCCATTGCAAATACAGAGTACTTCAAATCAAGCATTATTGCCTTTTGTTCGCCTTGAAAGAATACAGATTTCAGATAATAAACCTACAGAGGATATTAAAAAACATTCCGAAGAAACTGATAATTTACGAAATAAAGATACAGAAGAGAGAACAATGAATAAAGTGGAGGAAATATCATCAAAGAAGAAAGAAAGGCTTAGAAAAAAAGTGCCTGAAATCGAAGCTCCACATTTGCCACCCAAAAGAAGTCGGAACTTTTACAGAGGTATAGATAATCTTGAAAGATCCGAGAGACCTTCCAAGGATGCATCGACATCTAAGGGAAAAAAGGAAGAACAAAGAAGATTGGAAAGATTAGAAAAAAAAGAACGTGCAAAGGAAGAGAAATATCGTAAACAACGTCATAAATGGGCTGATTGTTTGCCTCCTAGTCGGTTGGGCTTAGGACAAAGAACCAAGTTTCTTTCAAGAGAGGAAAAGGAAGCATTGTCAAATGACAGAAAGGAAAAATTGAAGAAAATTGCAATGGAGAATCGATTATTTTTGGAGGAGAATCAAGAGAAAACACGACCTGTTTCTAAACCTAAAGCTAAGATGACTGCCAAAAGTAGAAACGATTTTTTTGTCGAAGAAACGATTTCCGCGATTAGACAGGAGGATCCATTGAAAAAATCTAAACCCATGTCCAGTGAGGTATTATCAAAAAGTATCTCGTCGAATAAACAAACCTCGAGCAAGTCAACAAAAAATCCAAAAGCCTTTACAGGAGCATTAACCCATCTACAAAACGAACAATCGCGTAATTATATGTGTAATTTAGGCAGAATTCCGAAGAAATCAAGTACGACAATAGTGGGCGATGGGGTTGCACTAAATATCATGGCAACGCAAAAAGGATTAAAAGACCTCTCATTAGAAAATAGATCTGAGAAGACGATTGAACCGAAAGATACCGGATCAAGAGATAAATCGAGCTGTGATTTAACGAAGACGGATGGAAAAGAAAGTTCAGTACCTCCTGAAACGAACACGCAGTTACCAACCACAAAACCAAAGAAACGAGTAACTTTTTCTGCGATCCTTAAAACTGTACACGAGTACCAGATCGATGAAACAAATGACCTGAAAAGATTAGCGGGAAAAGATGCGCCTATACCTCGGGACAAGGTTGTGATGAAGAGTCCCGTGTATTCAAATTCATTGTACAATGAATTCTTGTTACGCATCTTCTTTTGGAGTCCTGTTTGGCTAGAGGAACAAAAACGTTTGAAGACTACCCCGCCAGTTATTAACATAGACAAAGAATTAAACCAAATGTTGACAAGCTATAGAACATACGAGGAATATTGTCGGACCGTAACGCCGCTCTTATTGATAGAAATTTGGCATGGTATCACGAAAGAGTATGAAAACGACCAAATTTGCAGACGCACATTCGTATGCTCTACAGTCGAGAACTCTGTATCTAGGATTACGCCCTCGCAAAATATATACTTTACAACGTTGATGATCGCGTTGCTGGTCTCGAAAGAAGATATACGCTTGATGACTCAACCTGTTTATGGAGATCTCGTTATGATCGAATATGCTTATACCCACAAACAAAAAGGACAATCGTTTCACAGAGTGTTTGCCTTCATCACCCACGTAGACTCGAGGCCATTGACGAGTCAGACACGGTTCAACAAAGCTTTGTTACAACACGAGAAAAATCCTCATGCGCTGAACACGTACACGGTACTGACGAGACCACTCACGAATAATATTCTCGTTAATCGATTTTTACGATTGAGAACCGTAAGTTACTTGCGCCCTACTTTACGAATGGTGAGAGCTTTACAATATTTTCCCAATTCGCTGTTAATGAAACACATCCTAAGTCCGAAACTAGATATGTACAAATTATCAGACGTTATTAGTGCAGAGCAATTAGTCACCGAAGATAAATTGAATGAAAAGCAGATGGAAGCCGTTGTCAAGATAACTCAAGCTGTAGTTCAGAAGGAAAGCAAACTATGTCTTATTCATGGTCCACCGGGTACAGGAAAATCCAGAGTAATTGTAAATATAATTATGCAACTATTATATGGAAGCAATAGGTACACAACGAACGTCGGGAGTTCTTTTAAAATACTAGTTTGCGCTCCAACGAATGCCGCAATTGATGAGATCGTTTTAAGATTGTTGGACATTAGATTTAACATAAAGCAAAAGGGAATGATGAAACCGTTCAAAATGGTTCGCATTGGTCGTACGGAAACGATGCATCCTTTGGTAAAAGATATTTCGGTTAGCACGTTGGCAGATCGAGACTTAAGGAAAACAGTGGCCACTTCGAACAATGTTGCACCAGAAAGCGTGCAGGATGAAAAAGCACTTTTAGAGTTGAAGATGAACACTATTAAATGCCAACTGACCTCCAGCAGAATAAACGAAACTTATAAATTGCACCTCAATAGCAAATTGCAGGACATAGTTGCGAGATATGATTCACTGCTAAAGCCTAGATTGTATGAGTCGGGAGAGGAACGCAGGAGATTGCTCCGAAACGCGGAAAACAGGCTTCTTGAATATGCGGATATAATAACGTGCACGCTTACGTCCTGCTGTACAAATCAAATGGAAAATATCTTTGGTACTAATAAGAATAGGATATCTGTCTGCATCGTGGATGAGGCGACTCAGAGTTCCGAGCCCGAAACTCTGATTCCATTAATGCTGGGTGTCAACAAAATGATTCTAGTTGGCGATCCTGACCAATTACCCGCTACCATAATAAGTCCGGAAGCGAAGAAATTCGGATTGGGTCGGTCCCTTTTCTCTCGCGTACAAAGCGCCTTCGATGTGTATCCGGATAATCCAATAATTATGTTGAACATTCAGTATCGTATGCATCCTGATATTTGTTGCTGGCCGAACAAATTCTTTTACGGCGGCAAATTAATGAATGGCGTAGCGCATGATACGAAATTTCCATTTTATTCGTATCGCATACTCGACTTGGACACGAATCAAAACAATGACAATTTCTCGAACGATAATGAGGCAGACTTTATAGCTAACATTGTTTATAGCATGTTAACGTCAACGAATTTGGAGAAATGGAATTCGTGCATATCCTGTGGTATACTCACGCCATACAATAATCAAAAAGTTATCATACAGACAAAAGTTAAACAGAAGTAAGTTGCTTAGGATACAATATGTTCTACAAATTGTTCGAGATTTCACATTGATTTTGATCATCGTAGAATATCTTCGTTACCAGAAGTCATTAAGAAGAAAATGAAAATTGAAATAAACACTGTGGATGGTTTTCAAGGCCAAGAACGAGATATAATACTTATGTCGTGTGTACGAAGTGAAAAGATCGGTTTCTTGTCAGACAAGCAAAGACTTTGCGTCGCCCTTACAAGAGCGAAACACAGTTTAATAATATGCGGCAACTTCAATATCTTTAAGGTAAGATTAGAATTTCGCAATAAATTATAAACCTTTAATGATATACATAATTTCTATTGATTCCAGAAAGATATCATGTGGAATTCGTTATTATCCAACGCGATGTCACGGAAACTGTATTTTAACGTTAATGCAAAAGCAGAACCGCCCGAAATCAGATCGTACGTCGTTAGACATGTTCAGCACTAGAATTAAAATTCCCTCACGCGAGGAGTGAGGCTTTCTTCCCTTTTTTTCCCTCGATATTCTCGCTCCCCACTACTGTTCCCCTCCTACATACTGCATATCACTGTGCATAGCATACCGCATATCCCTTCCAAGTAGTAGTTCCCACTTCTCGAGTGAGAGAATTTTAATCTCAGTGTCTTCCAGAGTCTTCTGATAAGGGAGTAAGAGTATGACAAACAAATACTTATCTACCCATCTGCAGTTCATTAATGAATTCGTTTACTCATTAATATCATTTGTATATTTATAAACATCAGACTATCATCATCATGAGTTTGAGACATATAAACTACAGTGTGTATCACGAGCGCTGTCCACTTACGAAAAAATGTTACGCACAGAAATTGTACAGTTTAATACTAGATATACTTTTATATACTTTTGATAAAAAAATGGGCATTCCATTTAAGAAAACCAAGATAACCATTACATTTCCTCTACGCCTCCACTTGCAAAATACCAGTTATACCTTTGACAAACCAATGTATTTAAGTGAACAGGGCTCGTGAGACACACTGTATATATTTTTATTTCTTTTCCTACTGTAATAAAATTTTTACAATATAAAAAATGTTTTGCGTATATGAGTATGATTAAGTTTAAGTTTGTATTATGTGTAATAATATCTACGTATGTATGTATACATGTGTCTCCTTTGGATTATTAAACTCATTTAAATATTTCGAGAAATATGAATAAATGTTTGAATTGATCATGTTTGTTGATCTTGTAATAAAATATTGATTTAAAATCTCGCACCTGATTTGAAGTGCTCTTTATTTGTCTAGGTCTAGGAGCTTCATATGGCTGGATTTTCACGTCCCTCATATGGACTAAAAAACATTTATATCGTCTCTTTTATCATGTGCTTGTTAATCATGATCGTGTTTTAAGAAAAAGAGTCCGGACCTTCGACTATATATTTGCTTTTCAAAAAATAACAACACTAAGAAGAAAATCTATCTAGGAACATTTTATACCGTTTACCGGGTCATCCGCACTTGCATCCACTTCACCACTCACCTGTATTGGCGCGAAAAGTTTTCTATTACTCCTGATTACTCCGCATCATGCTTCGCATCAACTTCGCAGTTGCTAGCACTCACACCTCAATCTCAATCTGAATCTCACGTCTACATATCGTACAAATAATCTGAATTACAACTATCATCATGGGTATTTTAGGCCTGGCAAAATTAATTGCGGATGTGGCACCGAATGCTATTAAAGAGCGAGAACTGAAACATTATTTCGGTACGTATACATACAGTAGAACGGTAAAGTTTCGTATTCGCATTCTTCAGTTTATAAAAAATCCGCGTTCACGCNATTGGCGCGAAAAGTTTTCTATTACTCCTGATTACTCCGCATCATGCTTCGCATCAACTTCGCAGTTGCTAGCACTCACACCTCAATCTCAATCTGAATCTCACGTCTACATATCGTACAAATAATCTGAATTACAACTATCATCATGGGTATTTTAGGCCTGGCAAAATTAATTGCGGATGTGGCACCGAATGCTATTAAAGAGCGTGAACTGAAACATTATTTCGGTACGTATACATACAGTAGAACGGTAAAGTTTCGTATTCGCATTCTTCAGTTTATAAAAAGTCTGCGTTCACGTTTGTTGTGTTAGGTCGTAAAATAGCCATAGATGCATCTATGTGCTTGTATCAATTTCTTATCGCTGTAAGGAGCGAAGGTGCACAACTAACATCCGTAGATGGAGAGACAACAAGGTATTATGTACTCCGACACGAAATTTTGTGGTATACCATTACATTATAATAACAATAATTCTATATATTTCTTTGTATTCCAGTCACTTGATGGGTATATTTTATAGAACTATACGTTTAGTAGAACAAGGGATAAAACCAGTATATGTATTTGATGGGAAACCACCGAATTTAAAAGGCGATGAATTAACTAAACGAGCCGAAAGGAGGGAAGAGGCACAGAAACTGCTACAAGTAGCCGAAGAAGCAGGTAATTGAAAATATGTATTTATTCCATCTCATTTAATGGAAGATCAATGCAGATCTAAGGCCTCACGTAATGAATGTTTTAGGAAATGCGGAAGATGTAGAGAAATACAACAGAAGATTGGTGAAAGTTACAAAGGAACATGCAAATGAAGCTAAACAGTTATTAGAATTGATGGGAATTCCTTATATTGATGTAAGTAGCAGAAAAAGAAGAGAAATCAATTTTATATTAACATATTAGTCTTATAGGCTCCGTGTGAAGCAGAGGCGCAATGCGCTGCCTTGGTGAAAGCTGACAAAGTTTTTGCAACAGCCACAGAAGATATGGATGCTCTTACCTTTGGATGCAATATTTTGTTAAGGCGATTAACATTTAGTGAAGCTAGAAAAATGCCTGTACAAGAATTTCATCATGATAAAGTCTTAGCTGAGCTAGAATTAAATAATGATGAAGTACGTAAATGATACAATATGACTTTCAGTTTTATTAATCTTTAAGGATTTGGTACTTAAGCTAGTAAACACATCAATGATATTATTCAAATACTTCTTTTAAAAAGGTTACTTTAATTGTTTTCAGTTCATTGACCTTTGTATAATGTTGGGCTGTGATTACACGAACAGCATAAGAGGAATTGGACCGAAACGAGCTATTGAATTAATTAAAACACATCGGTCGCTTGAGAAGATTGTAGAAAGCATAGATACTAAAAAGTATACGATTCCTGAAGACTGGAATTACAAGCAAGCTCGATTATTATTTCAAGAGCCTGAAATAACAGATCCTGGAACAATTGATGTGAGTATAATATGATCTATGTATAGAACATGTAAATAGTTTCTATAACAAATGTATACATTAATGTTCATAAATGATTCTTTTTTCATAAGTTAAAATGGTCAGAACCTGATGAAGAAGGTTTAGTAAAATTTCTATGCGGTGATAAACAATTCAGCGAAGAAAGAGTAAGGAACGGCGCAAAAAAATTGCACAAAGCTCGAAATACTTCTACTCAAGGCAGATTAGATTCGTTCTTTACTGTATTGCCGAGTCAGAATTCTCCAAAACGTAAAGTAAGTATAAGTATAGCTTATTAAAATTATAGTTTTCATTTTTGGAATATTTATAAATTACGTTGGAAAATAGGCGGAAGAAAAAGGTGGATCAGTTAAAAAGAGTAAGAAAGCTTCAACAGGAAAAGCGGGAAGACCGCGTGGAAGAGCAAAATAATCCATTTAAGATATTCGCATTTCATAAATATATTTTGATTCTCCGCGTTTCGAATGCACATCACTCGTAAAAACATTGTAAGTAATCGTGATTCTGTTTCAACACTTCTACCACTTATTTCATAAAATAAATTACATACGTTCCAGTAACATTTTATTGGAACAGTATATTACATCTGCATCGTTTATGATTCGTGTGTTCTGTATATTTTAATAAACTGTGATTCCCTTCCCCAGTGAATAACACTTTAAAAATTGGGCATTTATGTACATTATGTTTTTTTTACAATATTCGCTCAGTCTTGATTTTAGCACCAAATATACAAATATTTTCACATATAAATTGTTTTAATTACTTTAAACGATTTGTATCAATGTTGTATGGTAATTGGCAGTGATTAGGCAGTTTTTACTATTTACAACATGTTAGCAAAAAAATAGGGTAATGATATATTTATAAAACTGAAAATCTCTATTTACAATTCAATAGTTACTGAAACGTTATTACAGTGCTACCTATGGCATCGGGATCCAATATATGATTTAATGCCTGTTTGATATTTTGTGGCCTGTACACCTTGTCTAGAACTGTCTGTAACTGTTCAGCATCGATTAAGTCGCATAAAGCTTGCAAATACGTCATGTTAATCTTTGCTCCCTCTTTCCACTGATGCATATTAAATCCAAAGACGTACTGCAATTAATGTACAATGTTAAACAATTTTTAATTAAAAAATCTTATTAACCATATGATTTCATGTACCTGCACCAATAACTTGATTCGTACACATCCAGCGAAAATGCTTCCAAACATAAAACCCAATGAGTCGGATGTTAATTGTTCAGGAACTGTGGAGACGTAAGACCCGTAAGGAATTAAACATTGCCTCAGTACACGTTCGTTGATGGGTTGACCTCCGGTATAAAATATAGCATCAAATCTACAAAAATAATTTGATGTCAGTATACTATATGAATTGCTGTCAACCATTTTATATACTTACTTCTTAGAGACTCTCAACTCGTTTTCAATGTCTGTACCATCCACTGATATAACATAATCCGCTCCTAAGGCCTGCGATCTCGGAATGGCATTTGGTCTGCACACTGTAACCACATATCCACCCCATAGTTTAACCAGTTGAGTTAAAATAAAACCAACAGGAGTGCTCCCACTACATATAAGTACCCTGTAAAGTATTCAGTTTAAAAATATTTACGTTCATTCTTCTTACATACATCTGCAAAAGGAGACGTGCATGCATTCTTTGAAAGTTACTCGTACCGTTTCCCTTTTGCATTGCCTTCTTCGATTACGGATCTGTTGACCAATGCATCCCAAGCCAAACACCCGCTGTAAGGAAGGCTTGCGCATGATTCGAAAGTAAAAATCTTTGGTCGTTTAACTGCTTGAGTTTCTGGAACAACTATATATTCGGCCATAGTACCAGGAGCCCACGAAGGCACAGCTATCAATACTTCGTCCCCGATATCAAAACTGATAACTCTTTGTCCTATATTTATCACTATTCCAGTACAATCTCTGCCCAATGTCACCGGAAGTTCTCTAGATTTCTAAAATGGATAAATACCATTTTATAATCGTTACGTTTATTATTACATATTGCTAAGTAACTTCAAATTACTTACACCAGAATTGAGGAGTCTTCTGTAGATCTTCGAGTAGCCACAACAAATTTTTGTATCAATGATATTGAGAGAGGCTGCTTTAACTTGTACCAGTATTTCATTAGACTTCTGAATGATAGGCATCTCTGCATCATCTGTCAGACGTACTCCCTATACCATTTACGATAAATGTACAGCATAAATGCCTGTATTACATTCTCTAAATTATATTTCAAGTCCACTGTGATACCTCAACGCCAATATAATGATGACACACAATAGCTTTTATATGATGCATATGACCAGACATTTGTCCCCAAGTAACACCAGCATAATAACCAATTACAATTCCAACAATTAAGCCTGCTAGGCAAAATGCAAATTCTCTCCTTGCCACTAAGAAGAAATTATGTCTATTGAGTTATAACAATTCTACTTATTGTATTATTTTCATTCAATCGACATCAAATGATCTTCTTCTACTTACCTTCATCATCGAGCAAATTTTCTACTTGCATATAAAATCCTATGATATTAAAGTGAGCATTATAATACTGATATTGCAGGTGTTTCCAAATTCTATCGATCCAAACAGGTACGTGCTGTAGAACATCCTTGAGATTCTGACTGTTTTGATCATTAAATAATTTGTAAAACAATTCTCTTATCTGTGCTAAACATGCCGAAGCCCATTCTTGTCCTTGGTGTGCAACCAATGTACTTTGAATCTGTCGAAACAAATAGCATGATGTATAATTGCCACTGATAATAATCTAATAAATCTATTATTTAAATTAGGAGATACTATGTAAAGGCTCGCATACTATGTAAATGTTATTCTATCAAGGGAGAAATTTCGACAGTAACATATTTTTCAACATAACATGCAATTACCTGAAGTGCTTCGAATTGATTTGACAGATGAAACCATATTTCATCCATGATATTAATAATTTGCCAATTTGAATTATATAATTTTTTTCGAAATGCCACAATCGTCGGTTAACTGGAAATGCAGCACGGCAGCGTTATAAATAAACGATTAACGCACTGAACACAACTTGGAAAAGACATCAATAGAATCTGTTTTAAAGTATGACGAATTCGCGAATATTGAAATCCGTAATTCAGAAATTCACCGGATCGTTTTGTTACGTGAATATCATGTCAATATAAAATTTACGCACTAATTGCGAATTACAACAACAACGACGAACAACGTCTTTCGGTGAAGGTGAAATAAGTTATAACCGTAAAAATTTGTTTTCAGTTTAGTACAGTTTGAATATGATATAACATAACGATTGCGCAACGTGCTCACGTGACTTAGAATTTAGGATCATAACATATATACGACATTACATATGTTATTTTGCGATGTATGTATTATTAATTAGGCTACGCACAATACTGGGAATTGAAAGAGCAATTAATAAGTATTGGACAAGGATTACAAGTGTCAGTCTTTCTCTTTTGCCTCTCACTGATTTGCTCTCACTTTTTTTACATTAATACAGGTGATATTTGACTCAGAATATAATTTTATTTATAAACATAATTACAGTTATATATGATTTTAATGATTTAAATAAAGTAAACAAATTATTTTTCTTATGGAAGAAGTTTCTGAATTTCATCATATATATATGTTATCTAGAAAAAAATTTTTAATAAAATTCATTATAAAAAGCTTATTATAAAACCTGGAGCATGTTATTTAGAATTCCATCTTGTTATCATCTGAAAAACCAAAAATGTACAATTATTTGCACTGTCATAATTTTTGTAATAATTTGAGTCAAGTAACATTGAAGAAATGTAATAGAATCCAGGATTTTGTTAACTCTGCATACGAAATTCTGTTTGCATGTTACTGCAAAATTATTATAATGTGTTTCATTACTACATAAAGAAACCTGAGAAGTACTTACTGATGATTTTTTCGTCATTATCTCCCTCATTTTCTAGTTTCCATATGAAGTCGTGAAACATGTGCATTGACCTGATAAGACTAGTTTTCTTATAATCCTTTATCTTCTTCACGTCCTGTTCACTTTTATTTTTTTCATCAAATTCGTTTATTTCTTCAATCAACGTCGTAATCGTCGGAACCTGCTCCGGTTGAAATTTATCGACTGTCTTTGCCGTGAAAGGGACACAAACTTTTCCAGTCTTCGGATGGATGCAGAAAGGTGATTTTAAAAGATGGTTCATCCCTTTAGTTACATTTATGTCAAGCCTTGGATAAACGTACTGCAACATCACTTCTTCTACTATAAATCGATGCTGAAACCACTTTTTGTTGCCCTGAAATCAATTAAAATTGATCAACTGATATGCTCTGTCTTCAAAAATAGTAATTGTCTGTTAACAGTTGATGAAATATGAATACCGCTGTCTTTAAATTTTGGATATAATTTACAAACTCGTTCCACCTGGCTTTACTGGAAGAACATTTATCAAACAGTAACTTTAATTCATCTCTGCATTCATCGTCAGAAATGATTTTCAAAAATTGGTTTATTCTTTCTTCCGTTCCCAGTATATCCTGCTCCTCTACACAGAAAGGGACAAATACGTCTTCTATAATTTCTAGCGCCCGTCTGGAACATCATTTAATTCCTCAGAAACAACATTTTAGATAAATAGAATACCAAAATTATTACATACCTAATGCACTGGGGTATATTTTCACCGAGCCTTACTTTTTTACCCATATATTCTCCACCTTGTACAACTTGTAGGTATTCTGCAACTGCAGAACGTTCAGGAACAGTTAATCTACGTGCTGCCTTGTCGCACACCCAACAATGTATGCCTCTTCTTCCAGAAAATACCCACAATATGTATTTATATCCATAATCCACTACAAAATTTGTGACACATGAACTTTTCAAAGAACTCGTCATGTAATAAAATATCCGTGTTCCTTACTTCTCAAAGATGAGTCTAATATCTTGCAAGCAAGTGCCATGAACTTCCAACATTTAGAACAAATGTCTGCACCCGAACAGCAAGTCCTGACCTCATCATAATCAGTCATATCTATATCGAAAACTAATTCTCTTTCTACAGGCCTAAACCGTGGATGTGTATGTTCCATTGGACTAAATGAAAGCAATGTACTTAAAACTTATTTCATAACAATTATATGTAAAATATTAATTATTAAATAGCTACCTAATATTATATATAGCCCCTATGTCAATCTTAATAGGAATCAACCGTTTTATTTCAGTTTCCAAGTGACATGGACTTTTAAATGCCAAGAAAC
>SMSR01011821.1:0-13427 GCA_019453355.1 Ceratina japonica | reverse complement strand
TTTACGGTGGACACGACGAGCAAATTCACGGCTCGCCGCTTATTCAAAGTATTACCGCCGACACGTGTGTTACGCGTTTCGAAGAGCAATCTTTTTTCCATTGATATTTCGCGGTCGGCGAACATTATCGTTACGCGAGAAACGCTGGAAGGCTAGAAATTCTAGACATTATAACGCGCGTTTCGCGTGTTCCACTCCATTTCCCCGTAATCGTCGTTATACATATACTTTTCGCTTCGAATAATAATATTTTCTGATTGTCCCCGAATGCCAAAAGGGAATTATACACTAGACGGCTCTTTCCTAAATTTGATACGTGGTAAATTTGATCGAGGCAGCGGAGGAGACGTAAAAATTCTGTTAATTACCATTATCTTTACTCGTTGTCGTCAAAAACTTGTCGTCGGGGGAAGTTGGAGGAAATCTTCTTACGCACCGTAAGTTCTCCGGCATAAGAGTTTAAGCACTCTCTCTCTCGAGGAGGAGGTAATTAATAATTAAATGAGCGAGAAGGCAGATCATAATGCCGCGTTGACGAAGCGATGTTTGCTTTGATCGCCGGGGAAACTCCGCCGCGAACGTTCACGCTGATAAACCGCGGGGATCTTGGAAGAAAGTTTCAAGGATTCGAGGCTCGAGACCTTCGTTCGGGGAGAAGCGTCGCGGAGCGATTCGTAGTGGAACGGCCGCGGGGGTAGAGGGAGAGAGAGAGAGAGAGAGAAAAGGAGGCAGAAACCGCGAGATCTCCTAATTAGCGGCGTTCAACGTTGCGGAAGGCAGTAGTAGCTTTCGTAAGCTGCGAGAGGAACAAAAATGCGACGACGGCGGAGTGCTGGCAGAAATTCAGATTACACACTTATAGTCCGCGGGAGGAGGAGGAGGAGGGGGGGGGGTATGGGAGAGGGAAAGAAATTATTCAGCTGGATTCATGGAAAATCTCATCTCCGAGCTAGACGCTATTTCCGGTGGTTGATTGGAAATCTTGGCCCGCGATTTACAAAGGCGGCAGCTGTTCCTAGAGACGTTTCAAGGCTAAGATTATTTTCCGCAGGAAAACGGCTCCGGAGAGGCAGAAACACGAAAGGAGATTACCATCACCCGCGTTCCCCGTATTGTAATCGCGCGCAAACCTACGTAATTACTTTGCGCACTCGTCAACGATATTTTCATTAAAATTTCGAATTGATCGATCCGACCGACGCAAAACGAATCTACGACAATTCCAAAGTCTGATCTGCAGTCAGTTTTAAAGAGTGTTTTTTGTCGGCCGGTCACACTCGCGTCGCGGGTAATTGTAGAGCCGAAAAATAGCAGCTGTTTTTAAGTCAGGAGCGCGTCATGAAATATTCATTAGCATTTGCGACCGAGGAACAACGGGTTTCGTCGTTTCTCTAACCAAAAACCACTGCTCTATATTCAAATTCTCGTCCGTCTATTTTAAAGTCAAACTGTTTATCGCCGCGGCTACGCAAACCTTTGACGTAGCAGTAGTACACCTACTGAGAGAGTAGGTGGTGTGCGGGGAACGACGTTACGCTTCACGCTTACCCATCGCGCCGTTAATGTTATGACAGAAATTTTCAATCGGAAAATGAATTACGGAGTTAAATATTGCACGGCGGTTTAATAAGATGTTTCGCGGATGAGTTTCGCGGGGAGACGCGCGGAGAGCGCATAAATTCGCCACGGCATTTTCTATGAAAGTTTACTCTTGCTCTCTTACGTCTCTTCCTTTTGTCGCGGAAACGCGAGAAGGCTCCGGCCGTCTCTATCATTCATCCAACTGAAGATGATCTACCTTAGTAAACCCTCTGTGTGTAAGCCGCGCGCGTACACACCCTCGAGGGCGTCGGGAACTCTCCATTATACCGACCGATCTTTTCGTGCGAAAGTCCCGGCTTCTTTATCGTGTCTTGCGTCGTCGCGTCGTCGTCGTCGTCGTCGTCGTCGTCGACAATCGGAAAAAGGAAAATAGACTAGGGGGGACCGGGCGCGGCCGTTTCTAAGATGAAAAGCGAGTCGGACGTAGAGAGCGAGGAGAAAAAGGTGAACGAGTCAGGAAGAGAGAGAAAGGAGAAGGACGACTTGAAATAAGAATACGGAATGAACGGAGGAGAGGAGAAACGGGGATCCTGGACCTCTTCCATCCGCTTTTTCCCCGCTTCTTCTTATTCCTTCTCTCCTCCCGTCCTCGCCGTCTGAGATTTTTTTTCGCGCCGTTCCCGAGTCCCTCTGGGGCAGGAACGAAATCTTGGACGATGGCGTAGGTAATTCCGTGGTGTATTTCGATGGGAATCTCGAACAACCGGGTGACGGAGATCCGGTAATAACGCGATGGGATTGCGCAGTTCAACGGTCTGCCGGATTCCGCGAGGAATTTGTTGAAAAGAGAAAACGCGAGCCAGCGAATCGTATTCGTGGCCAGGGCTGACGGCCAACGACGGAGTCGAATTACGAACTTTTCGTTATCTTCCCGTCGGAGATAAGCCGTTCTCCTCATACCGATGATCCAACGACAGAATCAAGTTATAAACTTCTGACGCCGCCCGGCTCTAAAGTTTATTTAAGGGAAAATATACGATACAGATTCGGGAAGCGTTAATGGTAATTATATATATATGTATAACGCGTCGGACGTGGAACGCGGCTAACTTTCGTCGAATTATCAACCCTCGCAACCTGGTTGGTCGGTGTAACAGCTGCTCGATTAAATAGGCATTACTGGGCGAGATTAACGACGTAATTATCTCTCATTAACTGTTACTGCGCGTTCACTTTTACCTAATAATGATTTCCTGCGATCTCGCGCAGAACGGAACGTCATGACGCGACGACGTCGTCGCGCGGACCAGAAAATTGTATTAAACCGGTCGTGTCGGAATTTTATTCCCGCGGCGGCGGCGGCGGCGGCCCGGAACAAATATTACCATTTTGTTCACGGGAGAAGTAGCAGATTTAACTATCCATACTTTACGTGCATACAATGACGGGTTGTTGGACGGCCGTCTGGGCCGGATGCGCTACCACCGCCGCCGCCGCCGCCACCGCCGCCATCGACATCTCGCAGTCTTACCTAGCATGGCGAGTAACCGTTAGATCGGTAACACCTCCGTCGAAACCACGGCGTTACACGAAACGTTTCATGGTTATGGTCGTTGATACCCACCGTGTGCCCATGTATTTTCGTTTTTCATTCAGTTCGATGCGTGCCGTGTTAACGTCCATCGAACGTGCGCCTAATGGTTTACTATTTCACTGATCGAATGAAGTTGTACGCCGCCGGATAACCACTCCCGACCACAAAACGACCAGGAGAAGAAAAAGTAAGAATCGCAATTAGGACCAAGGTGCAGTTTATTCAAATAGCGATCGAGCCTTCCCCACGGCGTAATTTCGTTCTACTAAACCGGTTCGACACTGACAGCTATTTCCTATCGGACAGCCAGCAGATTTTTATGCAAAACTCCGTTCCGCTTATACATTATTTAGTATCCCGATAAGACTCGTTCCCATGCTAATTTCCATATAAAGAACAAATTCGATATGAAAGAGTCGTGTACGTAACAAGAATTCATATCTCGAGTGACGCAACGTCTTACAGCCTTCGATATCGATTCTCGTTCGACTAAACGGGAACGAATAAATTCTTGAGGATGAGTATGGATAACCCGTGGTGGTGGCACCTGTGAACGCTCTTATGCCGGGGCACAATCAATGCGCTCGTCTTACCCGGGGAAAAGACACATTACACGATTCTCCCATACAAAGCGACGCGGCAATGCTGCTTTATTAAATTCCTCCAAGATATTTTTGACGACCTCTTTTAGAGGAGGGGGGTGGCTGCTGCGATCCCGTCGCAGCTTTTCGACCGGGGCTCATCGAGCATTCTTGGATTTTCAATATTCACTGATCGCGACAGCCCGGAGTTACGGACTCATAACGGGAACCGACGACGGTAATTTAACATAAAATTGAAAATAACTCGCTGATCGACTTTAATAATCTGTCGTGTACCTCCTTATCGATCATCTCAAAGTATCTATTTAATTACTCGCCGCTGTGAGAGGTATCGAACGACGGTAACAATTTTCTGGATATATCGCGGAAACGGATGAGAAGGGACCGTTCGCAAAATTCCTCTTCATTAGCGGTGGGCAAGATGGTTGGAGAAAAAAAAAAAAAAAAGAAAAATGGGGGATGGAGAGGCCGGAGCGGAGAGTGGTGGACGCGCGGAACAAGGGCAAAGTTTCGCAGAGGTTACGTGCGGGGGAGTGGGTTTAGATTCAAGCTCCAAGTTCGGCCGGAGCGGCGATTAATATTTGCAGACAATGGGCAGCGCATATTTCTACGACGTCCCTACGACCGACCTCGGCTTCGGCTTCGTTCTTCCTTCTGCACGCGGTTCGAGGAGCGGTTCGGCTCGCCTGTATGCTCGGCGTCCGTGCACACGGTTGCCGCCGGTGTCCGCGAACGTGTCCATGTATGTGTCACGGCACGTCTGCTGCTGCTTAACGTACGATGCAAGTTTCCTTTGTCCTGTCCGAACTCCGGCAGGGAGTTCGCGGCCTCGGCCTTCCTTCGCTCCCGCAGCCTCTTCCCAGCCACGCTCCATAAAGAAAGGGGGGACGTCTTCATAGACGACCGCTGACGATCCGATCCCCGCATATTTCGAACCGATACGATATACTGCGCCTTACGTCAACAAGTTTCCTCCTCGTCATTAAACTATCTACTACTAAACATTTCCGAAGCTCCGCCGAGTTTCGTGTTAATAGTTGAACAATGGCTCGGGCAGATGTTTTTACATTTTCAGTAACGAACGTCTGTAGGTTTAATTAAACCTCGGAGCGGCGGCGGCGTCGTCGTATTCCGAGACGCAGTGAGCAGAAGTGAAAGACGCACGGTGTGCCGGAGTACACGTAGGTGAAAGGATCTCTTTGCGTCTTTCCTTTTTTTCGCCCTACAGGCGTTGCCAGAGTCTGAAGTGTAATTGCCAAAGGTCATACGCACACAGTTCATAAAGAATATACGTAGATCTCCTTTGATGTCTGATGGCATGTACTCCCTTCCTCCGTCCCTCTCCTTTCTCTCGCCCCCTTCCCCGCAAGAGGATACCGGTCCATTCATACTTCTCAAGTATGCTAGTAAATCGAGCTACGATCAAACCGTTCGCCCATTGTCGACGTCGATAGACGTCGTCGGGGACAATAATATCGACGACACCGTTAACGAAGGGGTTAAAAAATTGCGGACAAAAAGCGTTGATGGAGAACGGGGAAAGTATCGCGGTATCCGCAGGGGTAACAGACGTGGAAAAGGAGACAGTGGGAAACAGTCGAGGTAGAACCGGTGGATGCGGTTCGGACGCCGGGTTTGTTCGGTTTCGGACGCGAAGCGCGAACGTTCCGCGAAAGTGGGCGATTGTACGCGAAGCTAGACCAGAGGGTACAATGCAAACAACAATACGCAATCAAGTAGTTGACGGCTGACGTTCGCATTACCATGCCATTGTCGAACGACTGTCACGCGGTATTTCGGAATTACCGCGCCGCTTCGACCGACTGTTAATTGTTCCTCACGATTCTTCGGAACAGCAATTTTTCTTGCCCGCCGCCGTTATCCGTCGTTAGCGAGATAAATTTCTCCGTCTGGGCGAGACTCGTAATAAAAATAAAAAAATGTAACTTTGTACGATTCGATCGCGCTTATGAATTTTCTCTGGACTCGCGATCTATAAGTGATTCAGCGAAAGTATAGAATTCACGTACGTTCTACGGGAACACCTGCCGCGCGCTTCGTATGCACCGGCTCAATGTTATTCTACGGCTGAGATGTTTCGCCGCTACTCTACTTACACTCTGGCAAACGAAGTCCGTATTAAGTGCTCTCGCGACGTCATCGAGTCGCGCTCTAACGTGAGAAATATAAAGGCCGTCGGTGGCTGCTACGGAAACGTATAAAAATTGTAAAATATGGTACAAGACATTATGTAATGCACGCGGGAGGCATTGTGTATGCACATATCTGTAGGGAGCGCGGAGGTATACGTGGTGGGTCTCTCGCGCGACGGTGGTCGGCACCGTGCCGATCTGCATGCACACGGTCCCGTATAACTCAACGAGAGGCCATATTTTTCGAGATCATCCAACCCCTGGGAGAAAATTGAACCGTTCTACGGTGTATATTTTACAAGGCGGCCCTCGGAAACGGCTAGGCTCGTCGATACTATACGTATACGTGTACAGCCGTTGTGCACCGCACCCCTTTTCCCTCCCCCGTACCGCGACGTTGCCCCTCGGACCTCTATTTCTTTTTCGCCGTTTCGGGCCAAGGGGGTGTAGTACCGCGCCCCCGAAGTAGAACACGTCGTCTCGGAAAGTTGGCCGGGTTAAATCGGACGAATGTGTCGATTCAGAGGTGAACGCGAAGACAGAGAGACGCCGGAAAACGTGAAAACGGAATCTGACGACGGGCTTCCTTTAAGAAATTTAATTTCCTTTATAGATCAGCGATTATTTATAGGTTTCCCCACATTTGAAACGGCTCTTAACTTTTATCCGGCCCGGGGAAACCTTACGATTAACACAAAATGTGTATACGTTCGTCCTCCGCGCAAATCTGTTGCCGTTGCCGGTTTATAGTATAATAATTAGCGAGATTCGCGTTTCAATTCGCGCGTTTGTTTCGAACGTGAGAAAATTTATCGGCGAAATTCCTCGGGAGAAGTTTGTCGCTTAAAACGGTCTCTCGGATGGATGGCGGCGCGAACCAAGTTTTTATTGTTCTTCAATTCGTCGCCGCCGAGTGCCATTGAGTAATAAATCGCGATGCAGCTGACGCTCAGAGAGATCTTACCCGGCGTCAAGATTTATCGTACGCTAATAAGACTTTGACGATAGGCAGAGACGCCTATAGCAGTCGATCGCTATTTATATGCGTACGCTTGTAACGACCGTTTAATATGTATAAGAAAAAAGACGTAACGACTTTTCGCAGCAGTTTACGAGCAGGGTACGATTGCGAGGCAATTCCTTTACCGAGGGAAACGTAGCAGCCGTTTTTCTTCGTTTTGTAAGAGCCGCCGCTGAGTGCTGGGCGTTGATCCTACCTACTGCTACTACCGGTACTTAACAACGGTGCCTTACTACCGGTAAGTACTACCCGAGTACCTGCGAGTATCTCGTATCTACCACACGTTCACACGTCGTGCGATCGCGAATCCGATCCTCGCGCGACGCCTAATAGACCGCGATCTGTTTTATAGTCAAAGACGACAGAGGCGACGGATTTTTCGAAATCGTGACAAAATCGGAAACAAAAAAGTTCGACGGACATCTTAAAGGCTATCGATTAAAAAAATACGTAATAACGTACGTTTCTGTCTGTCGCTTAATCGTTGGAGAACTCATTCCATTTTGATGGTTTCGCGAACGACACGCGGGGGGTCTCTGTCTCTGTATATGTATAAACGCGTCAAAGTCTCATGAGTATAAAGTTGAATATCGACACGATGAATCCGGATGGAGATAACGCGGCGGCGGCACACTCTTTTTTCCCGTGACAAGGGGCGTGAATAGCGCAGGGGCGCAGCGCGTCAGATACGCGCGCAGTAGTCGCCGCGATAGTTTAACAGATTCATGGCCGCATTTGCAATGCATCGAAAAACCGTGGCGTCCAATTCGGGCGGCGTGTTTGGACCCGGCCAGATATTGAATTCTACGCGTTTGGTCAGCGGCGGCGCGTTGCGATTTAACTTTTAAAACGTTTAAGCGTCACGCTGTTTGCCCGTCGCTCCTTCCGTCACGCGACGCCGAGCGACGCCGAGCGCCGCGTCGCGTCCCGTCCCGTCGCGTCCTCGTGTAACGAACGGCCTTTATTTGGCCACCCCGTTCGTCCCCGCGTTTCCCCAACTAACGTTCTACCAGCATTTCTCTGTGGAACGTGCCGAGAGAGCCGACACGCACCTGTCGGGCGCAAGCTCGGGCCAAAGCCACGATTTATTCTTTAATAAATTAAATTGTTGAGCGCGGACACGGTGATAATAATTGTTAATAACAGAGAAAGCTCGTTGTCGAAACGCGCCGGGCTCGGTGAAACGCAGTATCCGCGAGTCATCCCCTTTCTTTCTTGCCTCTTCTCTTTTTTTTTTCTTTTTTTTAGCGAAAGATTAAAAGGAAAAGAAACGACGCTAAACTTTCTGTTTGTCTGGCTGCCAGTCTGTCCTCGTTTTACTGCTTTCTCGTCTTTTTATGCTCTTTAAGACCTTTCGCCTACGGGCATTATTTCGCTGCAATTGTTAAACGCGAAAGCTCTCGTTAGCCAGTTTACGTCTCTTTCCAACTCCTCGTCCTTCTTCTTTCGTCTATACTCTTTTCTCCGCTTTTCATCGTACTTCATATACCGAATTCCTCCACCTTCTGCGCGTAATCGACAAAAATCATCAGACGATATTCGCATAATAAATCGTGCGAATTTGTCGCGTCCAAACGCGCTTTATTACTAATTAAACGGATAACGGAACGACTTGTCCGCCTCGTTCGGACTCAGGCTCGATCTCTGAACAAAGTGCAAGAAAATGAAGTTCGGGCGGAGGACGGGGGTGTATATCAGGCGAGGTGTGAAATGCCGGATAGGCGACGAGGGGGTGGGGGGGAGAGGGGCGTCGGGCAGGGGTGACTATAAACCACGGGAAGACAATAGCTGCTTCGGTAATAGAATAACGCGAGACCACGGCACGTCCGATAGCGATTCAATTAATGCTGTTATCCAGGGAGATCCTGCATGCGCGCGGCTTTTGATCGCGGGGACCGGGCGCCCCGCTCCTCGCGCGGTAACCTTTGCCCCCGATTCTCCGTCGTTCATTGAAGCACACAGGCTTGTTGGATATTCAATCGGATAGATTGCCGCTGTGTTGTTCAATATCCTGTAGGTAGCCGGCAACGATAAAGGCTCCGATGGATGCTCAGTCCCGCGACGCTTTCCACATTTAATTATATACACCGACGCCGGGAATCTCCGCGGGGATACAAGTTTTTTACTCGTTATTCATCCGTCTCTTCGTGCAGAATTTTTCTATACAAGGGAACACACGTACTATACATTTGTATCGCGATTCTGTTTGCGTCGTACTCGTGCGAAATCTATTCGCGCATCAGTCCGGCCGATTAATTTTACATCGCGCACGCGGAGGTTTAATGAAATTTTTCACCCTTTATAAGGAATCTCGCGTATTACCATTCGCAAACAGAATAACCTGCTAGGTGTGACTTTTCTGTGGACATTCACACCGCGCGTGGCCGCGGCATGAATATTCATCGCCGGCGGAGATTTTTGTGCAAGCAAATCAACCGTGTGCAGATACGAACGATTGCGAGCGCGTGTTCATCAATTACGAACTCGTTTCTCGTCGTTCGAGAACTAGGCGAAATACTTTTGCGCCTCCGGTCTCTGGGTCAAGAGGCGAGGCTACTGTAAATTAAGGAAATCCTGGAGAGCAGAAAGGGCAGCGGCGTCGGCGCGACGTCACTCCTGATCCAGGTTGTATATCATCTACCGAGCAAAGTGGTCACGGTTAAATTATGGCGAGTGCGTTCGATCTCGGATTACAGTTCATTTGGCCGATTTCCAATTACAATTAAACTGATTACCAGAACACGGCGGGGCGAGTAACAAAAAGCACGGCAGGCGGCAATATCCGGGCGCGATGTCCCGTTGTTCCGGGCCGTGCACGATGCGTAATGGACTTTATTATTGGACGTGCGTCAATGCAGATTTCCACGTGCACACACACGGTTATGGTTAATTTCCGGTCGTTAACGACTCGACACTTGATTAATCCCTGATTTTTATGCAAAATTTTCACGCCGTCGGCGAACAGAACGGTCCCTTTTACAGATGACGGAGAATGCAAATATGAGCCATCGGAAATTTTAATTCGACCACCGTCGCGATCGAAAAGGAATTGACGGTCGGTCAAATGAACTTTCACTTTGCGAGACGTATAATTTCAATTTGTTGAACGGTGAGCGAAGCGCAATAATGTTTTAACGATATAGGGACACGAAATCAAGTGGCTCCATACGAGGAGGAGCATAGCAATGAGAACGGGAGGGCGGCGGGTGTGTGCACGTAGGTGCAATTTTTCTTCGCCGGCGATAACTCGATAAATTTATAATCCGCGGTTGCCTTCCGACAACGGCGGGGCAGCAGCCCATTCATAATGGAAGCATCGCACGCGAATCATGTATCATTCTAATTGATTCTAAACATAGGAGCCGGACGGGACAGGGCAGATACAGGTGTGCTTAGAACGAATGAATATTCATCGTAGAAAATCGCGGAGGAATGTTTCCGGGGCGTTCCACATCTGTCCTTGATAAACGGACGTCAGTAGAGTAGAATTCATTTGTTTCTGTAACGACAGGAAGCGCGAGTTGAAAGGGACTTCCGTAATACGACCGGTATTTCGAGAATTTCACTTGCGCATCGCATCGTAGTGCATATCTAACGGCGAAACAGCGCATCGCTATCGTCTCGGCTCGCGTGTGTGTCGCGACGAAAATATTTCACCGAGTCTACGAAACGAAGGATTCTACCTTGTTCGATCGACGTGCCGATTAGGGTAGCAGAAGCAGAGCTCCCTCGAGATAAATTCCATGATATATAACTAGCTGTTTCGTCCCTTCAACGATCATTTTACATCGACCCGAAAATTTGTCCAAAGATACCGCGATCCCATCCGATCGCTTCCTATCGGGACTCGTTCCCTCTGATGTACGGATAAGCTAGCTGCTACTCTGGACGGCCTCTCGTACTTACCGTCGACGTCGACGCTCCACGGCCTTCTCCCTTAGGGAGTCCGATAGTTTTTTCACACAGGCTCGAATTAAGCCGCGATTAATAATTGAAGTGGCCGCGGATAACGCGCGAACGTTAATCGCGTTACGACGACCGATCGTAGTAACAGAGATTATTGGCAAAGGAATCGATATGTACGTGTGTACGTACGTTCGAACCGGGCAACCGGCACCGGCACGCGAAATCAATTTACATTTTTCCGAGGGAGTATCGCTTAAAATTAATTTGCATTTCTGATTCGTCGCCGCGACCGGCGATCCTCTATTCTCATCTGAAAGTATAATTCTCTCTCTCTGTGAAATATTAAATTCTTGGAAAACATATTTTTGTGCTTGTTCAATGGCGACGGCCGCCGCTGTCTTTCGTCGTATTATGGTAATCACGGCGACGAATTTCGATCGTATTTACTCGTCCCCTCTCCCTCGGTCACGGTCGTGCATATAACAGTATTTCAAGACTTGTTGTATCACACTTAACGGATAATTATGCGTCAACGTCCTCGCATATCGATTTATCAATATTTCATGATGGACACGATGCATATGCATGACCGCGAAATGAACGCGTTCATCAGAATCGTTCGTCCAGTGGGATTCGGCCGATACGGTCCTTGGCAAGGCCAACGGGAAGACGTACTCCGGTACATCTCGTTCCTCGATCGATTCTCTCACGGATAAACATTGTAGCGAGATTGAAAAATCCCTGGGTCACGATTATGTCGACGGACAATTTATTGAACGCCTCCTATGTTGACCTTAAGTCTCATTCGTTGAGGCATTTACTATGTTATCTCCGCGAGGCAGGAGGAACTGGTCCCCAGAAATGCCGAGAGACTTTTGGTCACTTCTATCCGGACGAGCTTCCTTATCTTGACCGAACTGTTAGTCGCGATCGTTTGTTCTGCCGAAAATACATCGGGGACGGGTTAAGACTTATTTCTATAGTCGTGAAATAAATATCGATATTCTTAAATGTACGTTTACAACGGTGGACGTGTAAAGGCGTTGTTATATTTCCGACGATCAATGCGGTTCACAGCGGCCGCTCTCTTCTGACCGAACATTCTGGTCGCGCGCGTTCCCTCCGATGTTATTTAGAGCGGAAGTATACGGCAAATTGTGGACGTTCAAACACGACCAAGTATTCTCTTTTTCGATCGAGGTAACCAAGTAAACTTGCACCACGGTAAAACTGCGTATAGTCGAACAATGTCAAAGGAAGAAATCGCGTATTTCGTATTTCTAACAGTAAGTGCAGACAAATTCTACCATGACGAGACGCGTCTGTTTTGTTCGTCGAAAATTTTTAGCGGCCGGTCGCGTCGCGCGTCGTGGGAGATTAATGCGAGAGGCCTAGACAGACTTATAGCAAGTTTCCAAGTCGTTTAATGAACAAAGGAGGCCGAGTAAGATAGAGCTTCCTCTTCCTCGGTCTTATAAAACCTAGTCATTCGAGTCGGGTCGGTGCATCTCGTTGCATAGTTTGCAAACCATGGCATTTGTGCCATGCACACCGAGGACCGGTGACAAGTTATTCGCGTTCCCGCGTCGACTGGAAACTTTTGGGGATCGGATCTCTCTAATATGCAAGAAGGTACCAGTTTCCCGGTGAAAGTTTTGCGCTGCGGCAGGAAGTTGCTTACGTACGTAGATACTCGGCCGCGCCGATGCCTGCCTTAGAAATCCCTGGCCTCGGGTTGACCATCCATAAATCTGAAGGTCGCCTATTTTGGAGACAAACGAGGACAGGACGAAACCGGATATCGGGGGATAACACGGATGACCAACTGTTCGGAGATTGTTCGACGCCATACCGGCACCGTACAGGCCGTACAGCCTCGACACCAGATGTTCCTTCCAAAGTATATGTATCTAACTACAAAAGCTTGCTGCGAAACTCCTTAATTTCTTCCTACCGTCGATTATTAAAAATCGTGTCTCGGCTCCTCCTCCTCCTCCTCCTCCTCCTCCTTTGTCGTTATAGTCGATCTGAAAACGAACGTCAAGTATTCACGTAATTTAGAAAAAATGTTAAAAACGTAATGTAGACGGTTAATTCTAACTGATGTATAATGATTACTCTCGTTCGTAGTTTTGATTGTATTCATATTAGTTTGCGATGTAATCATAGTTCGGTGTGCGAGATTTATAAGCCGCCAATTGTGTCGGTACGTCCAGTAGTAGTTCATTAAATACATGGATATCATCGACTACGCGTAAACAAAGCTGGTGCGGTGTTAGCAGATTTCGCAAGTCAATGCTAGCAAAACAAGAGCGGAGCAATATACTAATTGGGATTCGAATCAATTATCGCGCGGCTACCCCGCGAGATGTTTTTGCACGTTCACACGCTCGTATCGACTTATGCCCGAAATCCTCTGTATTACTCGAATTGTAAATTTATACAGCTTCTTCGTTTCACCGACCGCCGTAACCGCGCCGGAAACACGTGAAACTGATGAAAATCTGCGAATAAAGAAATGATATTTAATTTCACGTTTCATCCGTGATTTCGGTTTTGCAATTTTCTACGAAATTCCGCGGAACCACGTGAAATTGTAATATAACGCT